>JAPDES010000099.1:0-136792 GCA_027569235.1 Aspergillus sparsus
ATAAAATAAATAAAATAAATAAAATAAATAAAATAAATAAAATAAATAAAATAAATAAAATAAATAAAATAAATAAAATAAATAAAATAAATAAAATAAATAAAATAAATAAAATAAATAAAATAAAGTAGTACCTACACTATTATATTAATTATAATTAAAATAATTAAATAGGGTTACTGTCTATAATATAATTAATATATAATAATATAATTAGTATAATAACTAAAGTATTATTATTCTTTATAAACTATAAATATAATATAAGAATGCCAGTGTCATAGGATTCTGCAGATGAATCCTGAAAGAGCCGGTCGCGGACCGCTCTTGGTCATCCAGTCAGGAAGTGCTGGTGCTCGCCCATATCTTTTAAATAGCTTACATTTATATACGGCTACCCTGCCGACTTATAAGGGTATTAATAATTAATTAAAGAAATATTAAAAATATAAGAGAGAATAGTAAAAGTCTTTTATTTTTTTAATTTTTAAAAATTAGTCTTATATCCCCACATCTTTATACTTTTTATATTTAAAAATATTTTTACTAAATAAAGAAAGTCTCTTCTCTATAGACTAAATCTTATCTTTCTGTAGCTGTGTTGTATATAAATTCTTATTTAATTAATAGATCTTTATTTAATAATTAGGATATTTTTATAATTTTAATTTTTTTTTTAACTACTTAAGAAGCTATAATGGCACAGATACAGGTATTATTTTAAAAAAAGATTTTAAAAGAAAATAATTTATAAACCTTTCTAGAACTCTTTTCTATATTAAATCTGAATAAGATGCTAAGGCAACTAAAAGAAGAAAAAAAAAAACTTTAAAAAATTAAAATATTAAAAAATAAAATTATAAATTTTAAAAAAAAAATAAATACTAATAAAGCAGAACTAACTCTAAAAAGATTTTAATAAAATAAATAATTTATATTTAATAATATAAAATACCTTAAAGCTAGTACTAATATCTAAAAAAAATATAATTAGCTTATAAATATAAAGCTTATTTTCTATAGATATAAGATAAGCTTTTATAATAATATAGATAAAATTCTTCTTACTTTAATAAAGATTAATAATAACTACTGCATGAGATGGGCCTGCTATATAAAAGAACTTTAAAAAAATAAAAAAAAAGAAATTAAAAACTTCTAATTTCTTTTTATTAAATAGATTAAAAATCTTTTATAGAATAAAGCTATACTATTTTTAAATATAATTATTTAATTAAAAAAAACTTAATAATAAGTAGATTAGAACTCTAGTAATTTTAATATTTATTTAAACTTACTAGAGTAGTACTTACTTTATACTAATAAAATAATATAAATATAAATCTATTTTTTAAAACTTTATTTACTGCTAAATTAATATATTAAAAAATATATAATTAATTTACTAGAAATATATAATAAAATAGTTTTTTTAGTATTTTATTACTATATCTTACTTCTATTAAATATAAAAAGAAAATATAAGGACTTAACTATATATAATCTAGTAAAAAAATATTAAATCTTTTATAATATAAAACTCTAATAAGGCTATAACTAAAATAAAGAACCTTAATAAAATAATAATTAAAGAGATAATAAAATTAAAGAAAAGAATAAGAAGTAGACTAAAAAATATAAAAAAAAAAACTAATTTAAAAAAATATTATAAAATTTAATTAAAAAAAATAGAAAGGTCCTAACTTATAATATTTATAAAAATAAATACTATTTTATAATAAAATATCCTAAAAGAACCTTTATTTAAAAAATATATATTAAAAAATCAGCAATTTAAATACTTTTTATTTAGGGGATAGATAGCCTAAAATAAAAATTTTTTAAATCTAATTTAAAATATTATTTTAATACTAACTAATATAGCTTCTTTAATAAGGCAGTAAACTATAATAAATTAAAATAAAAGATTTTAATACTCTAGCTTATCTTATTATAAAAATAGCTATAAAAATATATATCTTAATTCTTATTTAGAATAATATTAAAATGCATGTAGATCTGGATAGCAGAATAAAAGTAGATATTATTAATTAAAAATTTATTTAAAAATATTACTTTTAATAAGTAAAACTATTAGCACCTATATTAAAAATAATAAATAAATAAAAAACCTACTTTTATAGCATCTGGAGAATACCTATAATACTAATTAATTTATAAAAAAATTAATAAAAGATTAAAAAATTCTATATTATAATTAATAAAAATCTTAATAAGAAGGGCAGCCCTATTCTTTTATTAATAATAATAATAAAAAAATTATAGATCTATCTAGTTTCTTAAAAAAATTAATAGTAATTTAAAACTATCTTCTTTAAAATTATACCTTTTTTAAAATTTATAAAAATATATTAAAATTAGACTTATATTTTTATACTTATAAAGATATTAAAGAATATATAAATTTTTAATAAAAAAAATTTAAATAATTTTAAAATAGGCCTAGCAGCAATCTTTTTATTAAAATTAACTTTAATACTAAAAAATATACTAATTAAATACATATTTTATTATAATATCTTTTTAATAAAAAATACTTAATTAATTTTAATACTAAAAAATGTAAGATACTCTATAGAGTTAAAAGAAAATATAGTTATTTTTATAAACTAATATACTTATTATTCTAAATTAAACTAAAAGTACTTTATAAATATTTTAATACTAATCTTTAATATAAAAAAATTTATTTATTTAAGAGCCCTATAGGGGCCTTTATTTTTTTTATTTTAAAAAAAAATAAAGGCTTACACCTTTATATTAATTATAAAAAATTAAATAAAATAATAATTAAAAATTAATATTTATTACCCTTAATTTTTAAGATTCTAAATTAGATCTTTAATATAAAATACTTTATAAAACTTAACCTAATTAATACCTATTATTAAATCTGTATTTAAAAAAAGATAAGTAAAAAACAGTATTTTATATATAATATAGCTACTTTAAATATATAATTATATTTTTTAATTTTATAAATATATCTATAATCTTTTAAAATTATATTTATACTACTTTTTATAATATATTAAATAATTTTTATATTATATATTTAGATAATATTCTTATCTATTTAAATAACCTTAAATTATATACAAAATATGTTAAAGCTATACTAGACTAACTAAAAAAAGTTTAATTATATATAAAATTAGCTAAATATTAATTTTATAAATTAAAGATTAAGTTTTTAGGCTATATTATTTCTTAAAATAATATTATTATAGATTTAAAATAAATTAAAATTATTATCTTATAAGAAAAGCTAGTTATATATTATAATTTATAAATCTTTTTAAAATTCTGCAACTTTTACTGCTACTTTATTAAAGAATATTTAAAAACTATACTGCCCCTAATAAACATACTAAAAGAAATAAAAAATAGATAAAAATCTAAAATAATATTTTTAAACTTTAAAAAGAAGCTAGTATTTTATACTTTTATTAATATTTTTAAATTAGTACTTCTTCTACAGTACTTTAATTCTAATCTTTTAATTTATTTAAAGATTAATATATTTAAATATATAATAATAGACATTTTATTTTAATCTAATTTAAAAAAGGTATATTATCTAATTATATTTTAATTAAAAAAATTTATAAGTATAGAACTTAACTAAGACATATTAAATTAAAAGCTATTTATTATTATTTATTTTTTTAAATATTAAAGGCACTATTTTAAAGATTTAAAATATATTATAAAAGTGCTTTCTAACTATTTAAACTTATAAACTTTTATAAAATAAAAATAAATAAATAGTTAACAGGCACGCTGATGTTTATATTTAATTTTTTTTAATTTTATAATTTAATATAGACTTAGAAAATTAAATCCTGCTAATAAATCTTTTAGAAAGATATTTAAATTAATAAAAAATATACTATAGGCTAGTATTAAAGAGCCTTTTTATAAAAAAATAAAAGTTAAGGCTATTTTTATTTAAATTTTAATTATAAATAAAAAAGGTCTAGACAAAATGCCTATAAACTAGTCTAAAAAAATAAATAGTTAATATTATAATTAGTTTAATAACTATAAATTATTTTATATTTATTAATTAAAAAAAAAAAAAATTTTATTTTATTTCTATACCTACATAGTGTAGAGCTTTATAGAGGAAAATTTAAATAAAAATATTTTTTTAAAATAAATTAATAGTAATTAATTTCTATATAATGCTAGTATAGAAACAGTTAATTAAATTATTTAAAAAGAGTTAATTTAAAGATTTTTTACTTTAAAATTAATAATACAGCAAGTCTATAAAGTTAAGAATGCATACTTTAAAGATATATATAAGAATTTATATAATTTTATTAAATAAACTTAGAATAAAGACCTTAAGGCTTAATAATAAAAGACTAAAATAATTAAAGAAAAAACTTAAAAAAATTAATTAAAGAACTACTATAATATATTAAAATTTAAAAATTATTTATTTATTTCTACCTTAAAAGACTTAAAGTAAAAACTTTTATTTATATACTATAATAACCTACTTATAGAATACTTTAATTAAAATAGAATTAAAAAATTATTAAAAAAAAGTATTATTAAATAAACTTAAATAAGTATATTATTAAATATATTAATAGCTGTATTATATACTAAAAAGTAAAGATTTTAAAATATAAATTTTATAAAAAACTTAAATTTTTATTAATTTTTATAAGGCTTTAAAATAAATTATTTATAAATTTTATTATAGGACTACCCCCAGTACTATATAAATAAAAACTTATTAATAGTATTTTTATTATAGTTAATTAGTTTATTAAATATTTTCTATTCTTTTTTATATTTATTTAAATTAATACTGTTAACCTTACTAAACTATTTTATAATAAAATAAAACTCTAATATAGACCCCCTAATAAAATTATTTTAGATTAAAAAAGTATCTTTATTAGTAAATTTTAATTAAAGTTATATTATTATAGTTATATTAAATTATAGCTATTTATAATATTTTATCTCTAAATTAATAAATAAATAAAAAAAATAAACTAAATTCTAGAATACTATTTAAAATATTTTATAAATAAAAAATATATAAATTAGTTAAAGCTATTTAGAACTACTAAATTTATATATAATAATAAAAAAATAATATAATTAAAATCTTGCCTGCTAAAGCCTTACTAAGCTATTTATTAGACTTTTATTTATAAATTAAACTAAATACTAATTAAGGAAAAACCCTATCTATTTAAATTTATATTAAAAAATTAAAAAAACTCTGCTTAAGACTAAAGAAATACTAATAAAAGATAAATAAATATTATATAAAATACTATAATTAACAGTATATATTTATAATCTTTAAGCTAAAAGATCTAATTATTTTATTTATAAAAAATTTAAAGCTAAAGCTACTATTATTAAAGCTTAATTTTAAGTTTATTAAATCTTTTTAATTTTTAAATATAGTTAAACTATAGGCCTATTAGCTTATACTATTTATAAAATATAACTAGATCTATAATATTTTTTATATATTTCTATTAAAACTATAAAAAAAAAGGTAATTAAAGAACTACTAATATTAAAGCTAGCTAATAATAATAAATAAAAAATAAAGAAAATAAAAGATAAATAATTATTTTAAAATAAACCTTACTATCTAATAAAATAGAAAGAATAGCCTATTAAATATAATTAATAAATTTCTAAAGAAAATATGGGGAATGCACAAAGACTTATTTATAACTTTAAAAAATAAAAAAAAGAAAAATAAATAAAAAAATAAAGAAATAATAATAAAATAGCTATAAAAAAAGTCTAAAGCTTTTTTAATATAATAAAAAATTTAAATTTATTTATAAGGTCCTAGCCTATACTATCTTTTTTATTATTATATACTATAAAAATAGCCTCTTTAATAGTAGATAAAAACTAGTATTTAATAATAAATAAAAGAATATAATTTAAATCTTTTAAAAAAAGATAAAGCAGCTTAAAAAAATAATATTTTTATAAAAATTTAGCAGTCTTTAAATTAAAATAAAGAATATAAAAAAAAAATCTTTAATACTAAATTATAAACTTTTTATACTTACTCTTCTAGTAAAGATTAGAATAGAAGAAGAAAAATAAAAATAACTTTACTCTTATCTTTTAATACTTCTTTTAACTATTTATAAAATATATAATAATATATATAAAATTTACTACTTTAAAAGTAGCTGCTAGCTCCTCTAATACCTTATTAATAGTATTATAAATTAGATGTATTTATAGGCTATTCTTATTTTAATTTAGATTTTAAAACTAATAAGCTTATTTAAAAATTTTAAAAAGGTTATAGGTGTCCCTGAGCATTCTAAAATAAGTTTAAAAATAATATTAATATAAGAAATATAATATTAAAATTATTAAAATATCTACTATATTATAAAGCCCTTTATTAGCCTTATATTGCTTATATAGAATTAATACCTTAGAATTTTAAATATATTTAATAAAAAAGAATATGTCCGCCCCTAAATTATAATTATAATAATTAATATAGAAGCAGTATAAATACTATAAGTATTTAAATAATTAGAGCCTATTAAATAAAAAATATATTTTTTTTATAATTACTGTAGTTGTTATAATAAAAAAATAAAATAAAGATAAAAAATAAAAAAAAAATAAAAATTTATATAATTAAAAGATGCGCTGCTATATAACTAATAATAAGAGTAATATATAATATTAGAGTAATATATATATTTATAAGAGTAAAAAGTAATAGTAATAAAAAATTATTACTTATATATAAAATAATTAAAAAGCCCTATTTTATTTTAAAATCCCTTTAAATAAATTATTTATGGAACAACAAAGAATTGCTATAGATATATAAAATAATTAAAAGAAAGATAAAGTAAACTATAATTATTAAACTAAATAAAGCTTGTAGTAAAATTTAAAATTAGCTTTTAATTAAGATTAGTTAGTATAAAGAAAGGCATAATTATTATAGGATTCTATAAATAAATTTTAAAAGAGCTAATTATAGACTACTTTTAATTATTTAGCTAGAAAGTACTAGTACTTATCTATATCTTTTAAATAGCTTATATTTATATATAGCTACCCTGCTGACTTGTAAGGGTATTAATAATTAATTAAAGAAATATTAAAAATATAAGAGGGAATATTAAGAGTCTTTTATCTTTTTAATTTTTAAGAATTAGTCTTGTATCCCCACATCTCTATACTCTTTATATCTAAAGATATCTTTATTAAATAAAGAGAGTCTTCCCTCTATAGACTAAACCTTATCTCCCTGTAGCCGTGTCGTACATGGATCCTTGTCTAGTTGACGGACCCCCATCTGACAATTGGGATATCCTTACAGCCAGAAGAACTATTATAAAAAATACTAAAAGTAAAAGATATAAAATAAATAATAATAAAGTTAAAAAAGATTTATAAGTCTTTATAGTAAAATATTAAATTCTTTAATATTTAAATGGCCATGCACTATAATAAGTATAGATTAAAGAAATTAAATTTTTTAAAAAAAAGAAAGTATACCTTTTATAATAAAATATTTAAATTAAAAAATTAAACACTAAACTTAATTATATCAAGCTAGAACCTTATAAGATTAAAAAAAATTAAAACTAGTTACTTTTAAATTAAAATTATTTAAAAAAATAAAAATACATCTAATTTTTTACATATTATTATTAAAACTAGCATCAGAGAATACTAAACTTAAAAAATAATAAAAAATTAAGATAATTAAGAAGAAATATAAAGTTAAAAAAATTCTATTTAGTAAATAGATTAATAATAAAGTTTATTACTTAATTAAATAAAAGAAATATAATATCTTAAAGAATATTTAAAAATCCATTAAAAATTTTAAGAATTGCTAACAGGCAATAAGAAAATTTTATTAATAAATTATTTTAAAAAGCTAGAAGAAAGCTTATTAAATAGATAATTTATAAAATTAATAGACTTAAAAGTAGCAGTAATAAATTAAAAATTAATAGATTATTTACTAATATTTTTATTTAAATAGTTTAATATTATACTATTATAACTTAATATTCTTAAATTATACTTTTTTAATAACTTTTGTTACTTTTAAAAATAACATAACTTTAAGATTAATTTTATTTAAGCTTTAATAAATTGCTTATACTTTTTTTAGCCTTTATAATTTTAAAATTAATTTTATTTTTAGCATGTTTTAAACATTTCTACTTAGTATTATTATAAAATTACTTTTTATAGAAATAATTACATTTTATATATTTAATATACTTTTTATTATTTACAGTTATTATATAATCTTAATTTAATTTTATATAATAAAAGCAAGAAATATTAACAAAAAAACTATTATAAAAGATTTAATTAAACTAATAAAGATAATAAGCTTTTAGCTTATTACTTTTAAATATAATAAAAAGAGTATTACTTATAAAAGAAAACTTATAGATATAAATAAAGGGTGGTGCTACAACTTATATATCTTTAAAAAATAAAGATTTAAAAAAGAAGAAGTAATATTATAATTATACTAAAGATTATCTTCTATAAAAATCTAGCTAATTAGTCTATTAATTAATAAAAAGGCAGACACGGGATATAGATGCCTTAAAAGTTAGATTATAGAATAGAAGGTTACATAATAAAATAATAGCTAGAAATAAATAATATATAATAGCTTAACTACTAACTATTATAATAGTTAGTCTATTAATAGCTACTAGTAGCTATAAAAAATATATAAGGACACTTATTATTGCATGTAAATAGCTTTTAATTACTATACTTAATACTATTATTATTTAGTTACCTATATTACTTCACTAGATTAACTTGTCAGCACTATAACTAACAGTAGCAGTATATGTACTTCTACTGGCCCTCCAGATAGTGATTAAGTTACTTTAAGTATACTTCAGGCAGCTAAGTATCAAGCTTCAGGGAGCTTGCCCTTAAATTGAATACCAAACTAGGCAAACTCATTATTTAAACTAGGGTTAGAAACCTTAGGGTTTCCTAAAGAGTTTTGTAATAAGTGGTTTTTTTACTTTATAATATTAATATAGATAATTTAGACTTTATAATTAATTTTATTTAGATTCTATTATAATTATGCCTCCTTCTAATATTAACTAATTTTAATTAATATAGTAATAATAATATTATTATAGCTGCTTTTTATGCCCTTATATTTTTAATATTATATTAATAATAATTATACCTTGCTTCTATGGAGGTTAATATTAATAAATAAAAGTTTATTTCAGTATGTAGCTTCTAAAGTATATATTTTAAAATATAGCTTCTTAAGGCATATATTTATGCAAGCTATATATTTATATTAAATATTAATAGAAGCTGGCTTTATTACTATATTTATTATAGTTTTCAAGGGTAATATCTTTTAAAATAATAATAAAAAGTTATTTTAAAATCTGGCTTTAAAGAATAGCTAGACTATTATTAAATTAATATATGACGGGACAGGGGATGGAACTGGGAGAGAAAGAAGATATGGTGATCTAGATGGATAAAGATGGATAGATCTCTATCTACAGAACTGACGAGTGGTGTGGCCTATATAGCTAAGGACAGGTCACGTGTCCAACAATATATATATAATATTATTTTATTAGTATATAGTATAATAAGTCTTTAATTTTTTATTTATAATAATTATAGCACAGCCTATTAATTTACTAGTAATTTAATTTTTATTAGCCTATATATTTATAGTGTCTTTCTTACTTTTAGTTTTTTTAAAAGAACTATAATCTGGTTATAAATACTTTTTTTCAAAATTAAGTATAAATATAATATAATAGTATTTATTCTTTATAAGTAGTATCTTTATTTTAAAAAGCTTTATAATATAGGAAGTATTACTAAATATTTTTATTAAATTTATAATTAATTTACTAGTTTAAATATATATAGGTATACTTAAAGATATATTTAATTTTTTAAAATTATTAAAATAGTTATAATAATTTTAAGTGTTAAATATAGAAAGGATTAATATTTAAATAGTTTTAATTTAAATAGTTGTCTGCTAAAGGATAGAGATCTTAATTATAACTTTTAATTAAGTAAATTATACTCATGCTAAAAATTATATTATAAATAATTAAAAAAGTATTATTAAGATGTCTTTTATAATACTTTTGTAAATTACTATTAAGATTTTATTTTTTATAAACATTATTCTACTACTCCAGTAATAAATATTATTTTAAAAAAAATATTAGGCTTATTATCTGCTTTATATATAAGTTAAGAATATGGACTATTTAACTTTTAATGTTAAAAAATAATAATTCTATAATTTAATTATAACTACTATTATTATACAGTATAATGCTACTATCTTACTAATAGGCTAAATATAGGCTAATAAAGTAGAGTTTTTTTAAATTAATTAAGATTTAATTTTAAATTATTTTTTTATTCTTATTTTATACTTTTATTTTTCAAATTAGTATATTAGCTGTTGTATATTTATTATATTTTTTTTAAAAATTTATTAATTATATTTAACTAGCTATTCTATTCATTTTACTAAGTAGTATAGATTATCTTAAAAAATTATTTTATTTTTAATCTTTTTTACCTTTTATTTATTATTATTAGCTAGTTTAAATATTAGTAATTTAAATATTAGTAATTTAAATATTAGTAATTTATTTATTAGTTTACTCTTTTAAAATTCTAGTAATAAAATATAAAAGATATTATAAATTTAATTATATTTAATTAATAGACTAAGCTAGTATGCTTAAGATTTAATAAAGATTAATATTTAAAAGTATCTAATAAATTTTAAGCTAAGTTTTATTAATAATAATTTTAATTTTAAATTTTTTATAAACAAAGTAATAAGATTTATTTATTTAAAGATTATAAAAATATGCTGCTTATTATAGTACTTTACTTAATTTTTATTTATATTTTATTAATATTTTTTAACTTTATATAAATATTATCTAGTTTCTTTATTTAGGCCTATACAGCTAGAACTTCTTTTTAAATAGTATTAATTTTAAGAAAAAGATAAAAATTTAGTATATATTTAAATAAGGCTTTAATTAATAAGATTTATATAGTAATATTTTAAATATTATTATAAATAAATTTAGCAGTTTAAAGTAAATTTAGCTAGTTAATTTATTCTTTATTTATAAAGTAATAAAGATAATATTTTAAAATTTAATTTATTTTTTCTATTTAACTATTAATTTAGGGATAAAATACTATAGATAGCTATAATTTTATATAATTATAATAGATAGAGTAATTAGCAATATATTTAATAATATTATTATAAAGATTTATTTAATAAAATTTTCTTTTTAATAATTATTTTATTTTAGTTTGGCCAAAATGTTCAGCAAGTAGATTATTATAATATATAAATAAAAGTCTTTACTTTAAGCCTTTAAAAAAAGGCATAAATAAATAATTTTTTAAATTATAAGATATTTTAATTATTTAAAAACTAATTTTTTAAAACTTTTTTATTTAATTTAAAAATTTTAAACCTTATATTAGAGTCTTCTGCCTGTATATAAATAATAAATTTATATAAATTTATACTTATATTTTTCAAGTATATATCTTTAGAATTACACCCTTATAGGGTTATTAAATTAGTATTATAAAGTCTTTAGCTTAATTTACTTTAAATAATATAATTATCTTTAAAATTATATTCTTATAAAATTATTAAATTAGTAGTATAAAGTCCTTAGCTTAATTTATTTTAAATAGTATAGTTAATTAATCTAGGGTTGTAACTCTTTAACTAGCTAGTTTATTTTAAAGTTTTAAATAATTTACTTAATAAAATCCCCTTTAGGACTTTAAAGAAGTTATTTAATAAGATTTTTTTTAAATCTTTATATATTATAGCTTAAATAGAAATTTCTTTTATTCTTTTAAAGAAAGATTCTTTAATTTTAATTTTAAAAGTATTTCTTTTTAATTTAAATATATTTCTAGATAGTTCATCAGCAGGATTAAGTTTATTAAATTTATATTTAATAATAAAATTAAATAATATTAAAAATAGATATTATTATACTTATTAGTTATTTAATTAAGGTTATTTTATAAAAGATTATAAATTATTATAGTTTAAAAGAACTTTAATAATATAATATCCTTCTTTAAGATAGTATTACTAGTATTTAAAAAGTATATAATAATAAATAATTTCTTATTTAATATAATTTAATTAATCTTTACTTTAAAGAATTTTCTTAACTAAAAGGCAGCTTAATAAAGTATTTAAATTTTAAAACTTAATTTAAAATTTTTAAAATAAGTAATAATAAATAATAATTTTTAATAGTAACTTTATTTAAATCTATATAAAGGTATAGATAGACTGCTATGTTTTTTAAAAAAAAATATAAGTACTTTAATAAAATTCTTTAATGATTAAATTTATATTTAGATACTTTTAAAGTACTTTTAATTTAATCTAAAATAATAAATATATTAGTCTATATAATATAATTATATCTTCTTTTAATTTTATTAAATATTTTATCTTTTTTAAAATAGAAATGTCTTATACTTATTTTATAGAGAAAATATTATAGTAAAAAGTAAATTTAATAAAAATATTTTTAAATAGATTTTTAAATAATAAAGTAACTTTAAAATTACTTTTAAAGTTCTTTACTTCTTTTTTAAAGATCTATATATTTTCTAGTGTTTTTATAATAATAAAAATATAAGTCTTATTTTAGTATTTTTTTATAAATTTTTAAATAGATAAGATTTTAAAATTTTTAACTTTAAATTATTATTAGTTCCTCTATAATACTAAATAGATTTAGAGGTTTTTTATTATTATAGTTAATAATAAAATTAAGCTTTTAGCTTTATTACAATTTTAATTAATTATAATATAGGGTTTTTTAATAGTATAGCTAATTTTTTATAAATTAATTAAAATAATTAGAATTTTTTATATACTATAGGTATAAGTTTCTAATTTATTTATTACTTTTAAAATTAATATAGATAGTTTAACTTATTAAAAGTAGTACTTTTTTATAAATTTTTAATTAATTATATTTACTTTAGTGCCAGTATCTAAATCTATATATATTTTAATATGTATTCTTAATACTGTTTTAATAATTAAATAAGTTAATATAATAAAAGCTTTTACTCTAACTTATTATAGTTTATTAATTTATAAAATAAATTAAATAGGAAATTATAATAATTAAAAAAAGGATTATTAAAAGATAATATAAAAAAAATCTTTTATCTTTTAAATAAATAATTTTTAAATTATTACTTAAATTATTAATTTTTTTATATATATACTTTTTAAATAAATGCTTATTAAAATATTTTTATATAAATTAATTTTTACTTTTATAAATATTATAAGTTAAAGAATTCCCTTTTTTTTTTAATAAAGTTTTAATATAGTATTTTTATTTAAAAGTTTTAATTTTCTTTTTTATTTTTTATTTTTTTAATACTTAATTTTTAATACCTCTTTATTTTTTTTTATATTTATATTAATAATATTCTTTATATTACTCTTACAGCCTTCTTTTACCTTCTATATAATAATATTAAAGAAACTAAGTTTTTAAAGTATTAAATTATAATAAAAGAGATCTATACTAAAAAGTATAAGATTTAAGTAATTAAGAATTAGTTATAATTAAAGAATTTATAAGAGTTATAGTAGTTTATAGGGTTATTAAATTATTATTAATAATTTATTAAAGAATATTTTATATAAATAAAACCTTTATTTAGCTTAGTGTGTAAAGATGCTAAGTTTAAATAAATAAATAAATAAATTAAAATTTTTAAAGTAGTTAAAAATACTATAATAATTATACTAGTATTAATAATATATAATATAGTAAAAGAGATAATTATTAAAATAGATATATTAAATTATATAATTAGAATATAAATAATTTAAGTTAATAATAAAAAAAAGTATTAATTAGTTATATACTTTTTAAAAAAACTTATATTTATAAAATTAAATTATAATATATATAATAAGAAGTTATTAGCTATTATTATAGTACTTAAGTACTAAAAAGTCTATATTAAAAAAATTAGATAAATAATTATTATAAAGTTAGATTATAAAAATCTTATTTACTTTATAATAATTAAAGAGTTAATAAAAAAATAGGCTAGATAAATTAAATATTAATTTAATATAATTATAAAATTAAGTACTATAAAGAATTAGAGAATAATTATATAAATATATTAAATTAAAGATTAAATTATATGGAAGGCAGCTAGATAAAACTATAAACTGCTATATTTAAATATAATAAAAATAAATTTATAAAATATAATAAATAAATAAAAATTATTGCAGTAATAATTATAAATAATAATTAAAAATTTTATAAATAAATAAAAGAAGCTTAAGTAAAAGATTAATTAATTAAAAAAATAAAAAAAATTAATAGATTAAAAAATAATAATAAAATCTTATATATAAAGAAGTTTATAGTTATATTTATTATAATAAAAAAAGAAACTATTATAAGGTATTATAATAAGCTTATTAAAAAATATTTAAAAATCAATAAAATAGTAAAGCTAATTACAAGATACTTTTATATAATTAATATTAAAAGAAAAGTAAAAAGATATATTTATAAATATAAAGAATATAATAAGAATAAAGTAAATTAATATATACTATATAAAAGGCTATAAAGTATAAATATACTAGTAAAGCTATAAAAGTAGATTATAATAAATTATATTATTAAATTATCTATATTAAAAGAATATAATTTAATATTAATAATAATAAATAGACTTATTAAATATACATACTTAATACTAATTAAAAAAATAAATAATATATATGTAATAGGATCTAGAATCCTAATATGGGAATAGATAAAGGATCCGCTACAAAGCCGGTTATATTAATATTGATGTCACAAAGCTTTAAGCCACCACTGGAAGACTTTGGATATGATATCAAATCATCATCAGTACAGACATAAAAGAGTAGGAAGCTGTGCCCACCTTTATATCCTAATTCTAGTAAGAATTAGTCTCTATATCTATAAGATGATAGTTTTAGCATTCCAGCTTTCTAATTTATCTATTTAAATACTTAAGCAAGCAAGCTTCCTGCCTAGCTTAGTCTAGTATTAATTATATTATAGATTTATATCTAATTCCTTACCTAGTTAATAAGTTGTCTGCCTGGTAATTAGATATCTCTTTATAATTCTGATTTTTTATTTTTAACTACCTAAGGAATTAAGATGCTGTCTTTTAAATCTATTTTTAAGAAAAGCTTCTTATTTTAAAGGAATTACTCTTTATCTGATAAAGCTTTAATTCTAGATTTTATAAAGATGGTAAAATTGTCTATAAAAATAAAAGAAAAAATTTTTAAACTTATAAATATAATAAAAGATGGCAACCTTAAAGAGCTTAAAAATATAATTAAAATTAAAAGAAATTAAGAGCTAAATACTATATTTAAAATAAAAATCTTATAAATTAATAAAGAACTTATTTCTAGAAATATAAAAGAGTTGAAAGTTAATATTAATATATAAAAGAGATAAGAATAGCTACTTAATATAGATTATATTTTTAAAAACTACTTAAGTATTAAAACTAATTAAGAAAAAATATAGATTACTCTATTAAAAGTAGAGAAAGAATATTGTATAAGATAATTTAATTATTTTAATAAAATAAATTTAGAAAAAAAAGAAGAAGCTAGCCACTTTTAAAGAATTTTTATTAAATAAATTATAGATTTTATTTAAAACTAAGCTATATTAAATACTAATATAAAACTTAAATTCTATAAGACTTAGCAATTCTCTAGTTAGACTTTTTATAACTTTTATTAATATTTAAACTCTATAGAAAGACACTTTAAATAAAAAAGTAAATTTAATTATATTTTAATATTTTTAATAAAGCTTATTTTTAAATTATATAAGTTTTTTTAGCTATATATATTTAATTTATTTATAAATTAAAATAAAATAATTGCTAAAGCTACACAGTACTATAATATCTTAATAGAAAGTATAAAGTAGAAATATAAAAGAAGTATAAAAAAAAAGATATATTAAAAAGGTCTAAATATTTATATAAATTATTAGTATTTTTATATTAGAAATATAGATAATAAGAAAATAAAAATAATATATTAAAATTTTAATATAAAAAATATTATTAATATTAGTATTGGGACAGTTTAAATAGAAGGAATAATTAAAATAAAAAAAGATTAAAAAATAAAGAAAGAAACTTAATTTTTTATTAAAAGATATTCTATTAAAACCCTATTAAAAAGAATAGAAATTTAATAATTTATAATATTTATAAAAGTAAATATTATTTTATACAATAATACCCTAAAAGAACCTCTATTTAGAAAGTATATATATAGAAATTTATAATTTAATTATTATTTATTTAAAAAAAAAAGAAGATATTACCTTTTTCTAAATTACTCTTTAACTATTTTAATTTAGATTGCCTATATTAAGAACCTTCTTTTAAAGAAGTAATAAATTATAGCAAGCTAGAGTAAAAGCTTCTACTATACTAGCTTATTTAATTATTAAAATAGTACTAAAAATATATATTAAAGTTTATATCTAAAATAATATTAAAATATATATAGATCTAGATACTGGTACTAAAGTAAATATAATTAATTAAAAATTTATAAAAAAGTACTACTTTTAACAAGCTAAATTATCTATACTAATTTTAAAAGTAATAAATAAATTAAAAACTTATATCTATAGTATATAAAAAATTTTAATTATTTTAACTAATTTATAAGGAATTACTGGACTATTAAAAAACTCTATATTATAATTAACTAAAATTCTAATAAAGTTAAAAGCCTAATTCCATTATTAATTATAATAATAAAAGACCTTTAAATCCATTTAGTACTATAGAAGAATTAATAATAATTTAAAGCTAAAATTTTTAAAATCTTACCTACTTAAAAATTCATTAAAAAATACTAAAATAAAGCTTATATCTTTATTATTGTAAAGATGCTAGAAGATATATAAATTTTTAAAAAAGAAGTAAAGAACTTTAAAAGCAGCTTTAAAGTTATCTTATTATTTAAAAATCTACTTAATAATATTTTTACTAAATTTACTTCTTACTATAATATTTTCTTTATAAAATAAGTATAAAATATCCCTACCTTAAAAAAAATAAGATATCTAATAAAATTAAAAAAAGGTATAATTATACTATATAGACTAATATACCTACTATTTTAGATTAAATTAAAAATATTTTAAAAATATCTTAATATAAATTTAGCATGCAGAAAAATCTAATTATTTAAAAGCTTTATTAAAGTATTTATACTTTTTATTCTTAAAAAGAATAGCAGTCTATACCTTTATATAAATTATAAAGATTTAAATAAAGTTATAATTAAGAATTACTACTTATTATTACTTATTTTAAAAATTTTAAATTAAGTTTTAAAATTTAAATATTTTACTAAGCTTAATTTAGCTGATGCTTATTATTATATTTATATTAATAAAAAAAATAAGTAAAAGACAGTATTTTATACTTAATATAGTTATTTTAAATATACTATTATACTTTTTAGATTAACTAATGCCCTTACTATCTTTTAAAACTATATTTATACTACTTTATATAATATATTAAATAATTATTATATTATCTATTTTAATAATATTTTAATCTACTTAATAATAAAAAAACATATATAAAATATATTTAATCTATACTTAAATAGCTTTAAAAAGCCTAGCTGTATACTAAGCCTTTTAAATATAAGTTTTATAAAAATAAAGTAGAATTTTTTAAATATATTATTTTTTATAAAAAAATTACTATAAATCTATAATAAATTAAAATTATTATATCTTAGAAAAAGCCAGGCATCTATTATAATTTATAAATTTTTCTTAAATTCTGCAATTTTTACTATTATTTTATTATTAATTATTTTAAGATTACTTTGCTTTTGACCAGCATGTTAAAAGGAATGAAAAATAAAAGAAAATTAGAATTAATAAAAATAAATAATAAAGAAATAAAGATATTTTATATACTAATTAATACTTTTAAAACTGCATCTTTACTATATTATTTTAATCTTAGTCTATTAAATTATTTAAAAATTAATGCCTTTAATTATACAATGGCTAGCTAGAATTTTATTTTAATTAAATTTAAAAAGGGTCTATTATTTAATTACTTTTTAATTAAAAAAATTCTCTAGAGTAGAAATTAATTAAATTATATTAAATAAAAAATTATTTATTATTATATATTTATTTAAATACTAGTAATAATACTTTAAAAAAGCATGCCATACTATTAAAGTCTTTTTAGACTATAGTAATCTATAATCCTTTATAAAATAATTTTAATTAAATAACTAATAAATATAATAATATCTATTTTTAATACTATTTAATTTTATTATTTAATATAAACCTAATAAACTTAATTCTGCTAATAAATTATTTAAAAAAATATTTAGATTAAAGAAGGACACTCTTAAAATAGGTATTAAAGAATTTATCTTTAAAAAATTAGATAAAGGAATTTCCATTTAAGCTATAATAATAAATAAACTAAATAAAATACTTTAAAATCCAGATAGAATATCTAAAGATTTAAAAAAGATTTTTATATATAAGGCCTAAAATAGAATTTTAAATCTAAATAAAATATTTAAGGCCTTTAATAAGGCTTTATTAGATAAATTATCTAAAATTTTAAAGTAGACTATATAATTAAGTATTTAAAAAAATAATATATTTTTTTTAAAGTTAAGCTATGGGCCTTTTACTATTAATTTAGTAATTTAATAAAAATATAAAGCTAAAACTATATATATTAAAAATATAAATAAAGATTTATATAATCTTCTCTTTTATATACAGGTAAAAAATTTAATATAAGGCTTAAGAAATCTAAGTTATATAATAAAGCTATAAAAAATTAATCTATAAATAATTAAAATATTTTAAAATTTAAAAATTATTTATTTATACCTTTTTCTAAAGACTTAAAGTAAAAGCTTTTATTTATATACTATAATAATCTGCTGGTAGGATATTTTAGCCAAATTAGAATAGAAAAATTATTAAAAAGAAAATTTTATTAAATAAATCTTTATAATAATATTATTAAATATATTACTAATTATTTTATTTATTAAAAAATAAAAGTATTAAGATATAAACTATACAGATAGCTTAAATTTTTATTAATTTTATTATAATTTTAAAGTAAATTATTTATAAACTTTATTATTAGATTACCTCCAGTTTTATATAAAGAAAATTATCTTATTAATAGTATTCTTATTATTATTAATTACTTTATAAAATACTCTTTATTCTTCTCTATATTAACTTAAATAAATACTGCAGAATTAGCTAAATTATTTTATAATAAAATTAAATTATAATTTAGTGCCCCTAATAAAATTATATTAAATAGAGGCAGCCTTTTTACCAGTAAATTCTAATTAAAATTATACTATTATAGCTATATAAAATTATAGCTATTTATAGTATTTTACCTGTAAATTAATAATTAAATAAAAAAAATAAATTAAATTTTAGAATATTATCTCTGCTGCTTTATTAATAAAAAATAAATTAATTAGTTAAATCTACTTTATACTACTAAATTTACTTATAATAATACTTAGAATACTACTATTTAAACTTTACTAGTTAAAGCCTTATACAGCTACTCTTTAGATCTTTATCTTTATATTAAGATTAATACTATTCTAGAGGAGATTCTAGCTGTATAAATAAAAATAAAAAAGTTAAAAAATATTTATATTAAGTTATAAAAATACTAATAAAATGCTAATAAAAATTAAATAAAGTATTATAATAAATAATATATATTTATAACTTTTAAATAGACAGATTTAATTGCTTTATTTATAAAAAATCTAAAATTAAAAATATTATTAAAGCTAAGCTTAAAATTTATTAATTTTTTTTAAATATTAATCTTTATTAGATCTCAAGCATACTAGCTTAGTCTATTCTTTAAGTATAATTAAATTTATAATATTTTTTATGTCTTATTACTAGAACTCTAAAAAAATAAATTATTAAATAAACTATTAATGCCTAAACTAGCTGATAATAATAAATAAAAGATAGAAGAGATTAAAAATAAAATAATTTTTTAAAATAATCTATATTACTTAATAAAATAAATAAAATGGCCAGTAAAATATAATTAATAGATCTTTAAAGAAAATATAGTAAATATATAATAGTTAATATACTAATTTAAAAAATAAAGGCATAAAATAAGAATAAAAAGATAATATAGAAAAATT
Organism: Aspergillus sparsus; assembly: GCA_027569235.1. Lineage (NCBI taxonomy): Eukaryota > Fungi > Ascomycota > Eurotiomycetes > Eurotiales > Aspergillaceae > Aspergillus > Aspergillus sparsus. Next base: position 20,420 of record JAPDES010000099.1, read on the forward strand.
AAGATTTAAAATTAAATTTTAACTATTTTAAAAAAAAACTTTACTTTATTAATTTATATTTAGTCTATTAGTAAAACAGTAGCACTATACTATATAATAATAGTAGTTATAATTAAATTATAAAACTATTATTTTTTAATATTAAAAGTTAGATAGCCTATATCTTCAGTCTATATATAAAGCAGATAATAAGTTTAATATTTTTTTAAAGTAATAGCTATTACTAAAGTAGTAGGATAATTTTTGTAGAAAATAAAATCTTAATAATAATTTATAAAAGTCTTATAAGAAATACCCTAATAATACTTTTTTTAATTATTTATAATATAATTTTTAGTATGGGTATAATTTGCTTAGTTAAAAGCTGTAATTAAGATTTTTATTCTTTAGTAAATAGTTATTTAAATTAAAGCTGCTTAAATATTAGCATCTTCTATATTTAATATTTAAAATTATTATAATTACTTTAATAATTTAAAAAAATTATATACATTTCCAAGCATACCTGCATGTATTTAAACTAGTAAGTTAGTTATAAATTTAATAAAAATATTTAGCAATACTTACTATATTATAAAGCTTTTTAAGATAGAAATACTACTTATAAAGAATAAATACTACTATATTATATTTATACTTAATTTTAAAAGAAGTATCCATAGCCAGATTATAATTCTTTTAAAAGAACTAAAAGTAAAAAAGACACTATAAATATATAGGTTAATAAAAATTAAAAGCTAATAATTAAATTACTAGTAAATTAATAGGCTATGCTATAATTATTATAAATAAAAATTTAAGAACTTACTATATTATATACTAATAAAATAGTACTATATATATATTAATTTAGTAATAATCTAGCTACTTAAAAAATTATATTCTTTAAAGTTAGGTTCTAAGATAACTCTTTATTATTATTCTAAAAAATATTATCTTTAAAGACTATAATAAATATAGTAACAAAGCACTCCTATTAATATTTAATATAAATATATAACTTATAAAAATGCATACTTTAAAAGCTATATTTTAAAATAAAGATATATAACTTATATAAATGCATGCTTTAAAAGCTATATTTTAAAATTAATCTTTATTTAATAAAAATTAAGCATAATTATTATTATTATAACACTAAAGCTATAGAGGCATAGTAAGTAGCTATGGCAAGCTATTATTACTATTTTAATTAAGGTTAGTTAATCTAGAGAGGGGATATAATTATAATAGGATCTAGAATCTTAATATAGAAATAGATAAAGGATCTGCTATAAAGCTGATTGTATTAATATTAATGTTATAAAGCTTTAAGCCACTACTAGAAGACTTTAGATATAATATTAAATCACCACCAGTATAGATATAAAAGAGTAGGAAGCTGTGCCCACCTTTATATTCTAATTCTAGCAAGAATTAGTCTTTATATCTATAAAATAATAGTTTTAGCATTCTAGCTTCCTGATTTGTCCATTTAAATACCTAAGCAAGCAAGCTTCCTGCCTAGCTCAGTCTAGTATCAATTACATTATAGATTCGCATCCGATTCCTTGCCTAGTTGACAGGTTGTCTGCCCGGCAATTAGACATCTCTTTACAATATAAAAGTTAGTAACTATATTATTTAAAAAAGTATTTAAATATTATAAATTTTTAGTAAAGATAATTATAGATTAAAAAATATTATTTAATTTAAATTTATAAAAATTATTAATAAATTAAATTAGAATAAAGTAAAAGTACTTAATTATATATTATCTATAAATAAATAAATAGATAGAATATATAAATTAGATTATTAAATAGTATTTATATTATTATATTAATTATAATTAAAATAACTAGATAAAATTACTATTTATAGTATAATTAATATATAATAATACAATTAGTATAATAACTAAAGTATTATTATTCTTTATAAATTATAAATATAGTATAAGAATGCTAAAAAAAATTTTATAAAAGATATTAAAAATAAAAGATATAAAATAAATAATAATTAAATTAAAAAAATTTTATAAGTCTCTATAATAAAATATTAAATTTTTTAATATTTAAATAGCTATATATTATAATAAGCATAAATTAGAAAGATTAGATCTTAAGAAGAAGAAGAAAGTATATTTTTTATAATAAAATATTTAAATTAAAAGATTAAGCAGTAAACTTAATTATATTAAGTTAAAATCTTATAAAATTAAAAAAAAAAACTAGAATTAATTACTTTTAAATTAAAATTATTTAAAAAAATAAAAATATACCTAGTTTTTTATATATTACTATTAGAACTAGTATTAATAAATACTAAACTTTAGAAATATTAAAAGATTAAGATAATTAAAAAAAAATATAAAATTAAAAAGATTCTATTAATAGATAGGTTAATAGTAAATTTTATTATTTAATTAAATATAAGAAGTATAATATCTTAAAGAATATTTAAAAATTTATTAAAAATTTTAAAAATTATTAATAAGTAATAAAAGAATTTTATTGATAAATTATTTTAAAAAATTAAAGAAGAGCCTATTAAGTAAATAATTTATAAAATTAATAAATTTAAAAATAGCAGTATGTAATAGGATCCAGGATCCTAATTTCTAAATTTAAAGAAAATACTTTAAGAATTAGAATTAAAGAGTCTTTTTTTAAAAAAATAAAAGAAATTTTTATTTAAGCTATAATATATAAAGGCCTAAAAAGAATCTTATTAAATAACTTATTTAAAGCTTTAAAAGAAACTCTAATAGATAAATTACTTAAAATTTTAAAGTAAATTAATTAATTAAAGAATTATAACTTTAGGCTAATTAACTATATTATTTAAAGTAAATTAAGCTAAGGATTTTATATTATTAATTTAATAATTTTATAAGAATAAAATTCTAAAGATAATTATATTATTTAAAGTAAATTAAGTTAAAGGCTCTATACTATTAATTTAATAATTTTATAAGAATATAATTCTAAAAATATATATATACTTTTAAAATATAAGTATAAATTTATATAATTTTATTATTTATATATAGATAAAAGACTCTAATATAAAACTTAAAAAATTTAAGTTAAATAAAAAGGTCTTAAAAAATTAGTTTTTAAATAATTAAAATATTTATAATTTAAAATTTATTTATTTATATCTTTTTTTAAAGATTTAAAGTAAAAGCTTTTATTTATATACTATAATAATTTACTTGCTGGATATTTTAGCTAAAATTAAATAAAAAATCTATTAAAAAGAAAATTTTATTAAATTAATTTTTATAATAATATTATTAAATATATTATTAACTATTCTATCTGTTAAAAAATAAAATTTTTAAAATATAAATTATATAAATAACTTAAATCTCTATTTATTTTATTATAATTTTAAAATAAATTATTTATAGACTTTATTATTAAATTACCCTTAATTTTATATAAAGACTATTTAATTAATAGTATTTTTATTATTATTAATTATTTTATAAAATACTCTTTATTTTTTTTTATATTAACTTAAATAAATACTGCTGCACTAGCTAAGTTATTTTATAATAAAATAAAACTTTAATATAAAGCCTCTAATAAAATTATATTAAATAGAAAAAAGTCTTTTTATAAGTAAATTTTAGTTAAAATTATATTACTATAATTATATTAAATTATAGTTATTTACTGTATTTTATTTATAAATTAATAATTAAATAAAAAAAAATAAATTAAATTTTAAAATATTATCTCTAATACTTTATTAATAAAAAATAAATTAATTAATTAAATCTACTCTAAACTGCTAAATTTATTTATAATAATATTTAAAACTCTATTATTTAAATATTTTTTATTAAAGCTTTATTTAAATATTTATTTAACTTTTATCTATATATTAAAATTAATACTATTTAGAAAGAGATTTTAACTATATAAGTAAGAATAAAGAAGCTAGATAATATTTATATAAAATTAAAAAAATATTAGTAATAAATAAGTAAGATATAAGTAAAATATTATAATAAAAAATATTTTTAAAAAATATTAAAATAAGGGGATTTAGTTACTTTATTTATAAAAAATTTAAAATTAAAAATACTATTAATAAAATTAGCTCTAAAATTTATTAATTTATTTTAATTATTAAATGCTATTAAATTTTAAGTATATTAATTTAATTTTTTAATTAAATATAATTATATTTATAATATCTTCTATATTTTATTATTAAAACTTTAAAATAACAAGCTAGTAAATAAACTACTAATATTTAAGTTGGTTAATAATAATAAATAAAAAATTAAAAAAATTAAAGATAAAATAATCTTTTAAGATAATCTTTATTATTTAGTAAAATAAATAGAATGGCTAGTAAAATATAATTAATAAATTATTAAAGAAAATATAGAGAATATATAATAAATAATATATAATTTTAAAGTAATTAAGAAAAAAAAAATAAATAATAAAAAGAAAGTAAATATAATAATAAAAATATTTTAAAATAACTAGAATACTACTACTCCTCTATAAATAAAAAAAGTTTTAATTTATTAATTTTAGCTTTATTATATACTGCAATTATAGCTTTCTTAATAATATTATAAAACTACTATTTAGTAAAAGTTTAAAGAATATATTTTATATTTTTTAATAGAAGATAAAGTAATTTTTTAAATTAATATTTAAAAATCTTACTATTAGTTATTTAAATATTTAAATATTAAATATATAATAAATCCTGCTGACAGTAAGATATATATATATTATAATTATATTTTATATAATGCTTTTTCTAGTTATTAATAATAAACTTCTTTATATAAGCATAATTTGTCTAATTAAATATATGTTACGAAACCCTAAGATTTCTAACCCTAGTTTAAATAATAAGTTCACCTAGTTTGGTATTTAGATTAAGGGTTAAGCTTCCTTAAGCTTGGTACTTAGCTACCTAAGGTATACTTGAAGTAACTTAATTACTATCTGAAGGGCCAGTAGAAGTATATATACCACTACTGTTAATTATAGTGCTGATAAGTTGATCTAGTAGAGTAATATAGATAACTAAATAATAATAGAATTAAATATAGTAATTAAAACTATTTATATGTAATAATAAGCATTTTTATATAACTTTTAATTTTTTAAGTAGCTTAAGTAGCTTAAATAGTCTAACTATTTATTAAGTAGCTAAGCTATTTATAAATAGCTTTATTATTTATTTTTTAGCTAGCTATTTTATTATATAATCTTATTTTATAAGTTATTATTTAAAATATTTATTTTTCATATCTTCCTTCCTGTTAGTTAGTAGACTAATTAATTAGGGTTTATAAAAAATAATCTTTAGTATAATTATAATATTACTTTTCCTTCTTTTAAGTCTTTATTTCTAAAGATATATAAATTATAGTGCTGTTTTTTTTATATCTATAGATTATATTTCTATAAATAATATTATAATTTAAAAATAGTAAAATCTGCTGCTAATAAAAATAAGTAGATAAAAGAAAGTTATTATTTTTAAATTTCTTAAATTTATTTCTCTAGTTTTCTAGTGTTCTTTTATTCTTATTATAATTTATTTAATATTAATTATATTATAACTTTAAATAATAAAAAGTATGCTATTTATACTGAATATAGTTACTCTTATAAAAGATAATTTTATTTTAAAAATAAGTAAAAAAAGTTAAAAAATATTAAAAATAAAATAAGTAAAAATTTTAAAAAAGTATTAGCTAAATAAGCTTATCTTTTTATTAAAATTATATAATTATTTAAATAATAAAAGATATTAAAGCAATATAATATAAAAATATTAAATTATAATAATATAGTATTAAATTATATAGATAAGAATACTATTAAATAATTTATTAATTTTTAAATAATTACTGCTATTCTTAAGTTTATTAATTTTATAAATTATTTACTTAATAGGCTCTTCTCTAATTTTTTAAAATAGTTTATTAGTAAAATTTTCTTATTACTTATTAGTAATTTTTAAGATTTTTAATAAATTTTTAAGTATTTTCTAAGGTATTATACCTCTTCTATTTAATTAAATAATAGACTTTACTATTAACTTATTTATTAAATAAAATTTTTTTAACTTTATATTTCTTTTTAATTATCTTAATCTTTTAATATTTTTAAAGTTTAATATTCTCTAATACTAGTTTTAATAGCAATATATAAAAAATTAAATATATTTTTATTTTTTTAAATAGTCTTAATTTAAAAGTAATTAGTTTTAATTTTTCTTTAATCTTATAAAATTTTAACTTAATATAATTAAGTTTACTGCTTAATCTTTTAATCTAAATATTTTATTATAAAAGATATATTTTCTTTCTTTTTTAAAAATTTAATTTTTTTAATCTATGCTTGTTATAGTACATAGCTATTTAAATATTAAAAAATTTAATATTTCTTTATAAAGATTTATAAATTTTCTTTAACTTTATTATTATTTATTTTACATCTTTTATTTTTAATATTTTTTATAATAGCTCTTCCAGCATCCTTATATTATATTTATAATTTATAAAAAATAATAACACTTTAATTATTGCATTAATTATATTATTATATATTAATTATACTATAAATAGTAACCCTATTTAATTATTTTAATTATAATTAATATAATAATATAGATATTACTTAATTATTTAATTTATTTATTTTATTTATTTATTTTATTTATTTATTTATTTAAAAATAATATACAGTTAAATACTTTTACTTTATTCTAATTTAATTTATTAATAATTTCTATAGGTTCAAGTTAAATAATATTTTTTAATTTATAGTTATTTTTACTAAAAATCTATAATATTTAAATACTTCTTTTAATAATATAATTACTAGTTTTTATATATTATTTATTTTCTTAACTAGTATTAAGTATACATACTTAGTAAGTTAATCTATAATTATTAATATTAAATTATATTCTTTTAATATAAATAATTTAATAATATAATTTATTATAATTTATTTTTATAGCTTTACTAATATATCTATACTTTATAATCTTTTATATAATATATACTAATTTACCTTATTTTTATTATATTCTTTATATTTATAAATGTACTTTTCTACTTTTCTTTTAATATTTATTATATAAAAGTGCTTTATAATTAATTCTACTATTTTATTAATTTTTAAATATTCTTTAGTAAGCTTATTATAGTATCTTATAATAATCTTTTTTTTTATTATATACAATACTGCTATCAGTCCTTTTATATATAAAATTTTATTATTTTTATTAAATTTATTAACTTTTTTTATTTTTATTAATAATTAATCTTTTACTTAAGCTTCTTTTATTTATTTATAAAATTTTTAATTATTATTCTTAATTATTGCTGCAATAATAATTACTTATTTATTATATTTAATAAATTTATTTTTATTATATTTAAATATAGTAATTTATAGTTTTATCTAGCTATTCTACTTATAATCTAGCCTTTAATTTAATATATTTATATAATTATTTTTTAATTCTTTATAATATTTAATTCTATAATTATATTAAACTAGTATTTTAGTCTATCTAGCCTATCTTTTTATTAACTCTTTAATTATTATAAAGTAGGTAAGATTTTTATAATTTAATTTTATAATAATTATTTATCTTACTTTTTTAATATAAACTCTTTAATACTTAAATACTATAATAATAGCTAATAACTTTTTATTATATATATTATAATTTAGCTCTATAGATATAAGTTTTTTTAAAAAGTATATAATTAGTTATTACTTTTCTTTTTTATTAACTTAAGTTATTTATGCCCTAATTATATAGTTTAATATATTTATTTTAATAGTTATTTTTTTTTACTATATTATATATTAATAATACTAGTATAATTATTATAGTATACTTAATTTCTTTAAATATTTTTATTTATTTATCTATCTATTTAAACCTAGCATCTTTATATATAAGATTAAATAAAGATTTTATTTATATAAAATATTCTTTAATAAATTATTAATAATAGTTTAATAATTTTATAAACTACTATAATTTTTATAAATTCTTTAGTCTTAATTAATCTTTAATTATCTAAATCTTATTTTTCTTAGTATAAATTTTTAATATTAATATTTAATATTTTAAAAATTTTATTTTTATAATATAAAATTTACATTTTAATAACTTATATTATAATTTATAAATATTAAACTTTTTAAATATTATTTATACATGTTCAACATGTGCTCCTTTTATTTTAAAAAAAATAAAAATATTATTTAAATAAATTAAAATAAATATTTCTTAAATTTTGCCTAATATCTTATTAATAAATTATTAAAATAATATTGGTGTATTAATTAATCTAAATAATATTATTAAGTATTTATAATATCTAAACTTAATTTTAAATACTATTTTTTATTCTTCTTCTTTAGCTATATATATTTAATAATATATATTTAAAATATTAAGCTTAATAAAGAACTTTACTTTTTTAATAATATTTTATATTTTCTATATAAGTAGTAGTGGGTATTAATTTTTAATTATAATATTATTAAATAGCTTATAATCTATATATAATCTAAATTGTTTATTTTTCTTTACTATAAATAAGATCTTATATTCTACTAATAATTTTAATAGCTAAATATTACTTTTTATTAGCTAATTATTAATATATATCTTAAGTATTTCTAATTCTTTTTTTAATATAAAATATAGTACCTTTATAATTAGCTTTTTATTTTTTTTAAGTAGTATAATATAATTATATTTTATTTATTTTAGTAACTTAAATTTTTTAAATACTTTAAAAATATATTTAAATTATTTATAGTATATAAGTAATAGTATATTAATAATTTTATTTATTATTATTATTTTATACTCTTCTTTTCCTGCTAGCTAATTTATTTTAGTATTTATTAAGACTATACTAAGTTTTCTTTATTATTTAAGTTTTATATATTATATATATTTTAATAGTCTTTTTATTACTGCTAATATTAACTATACTAGACTTAATTTTAAATTTAATTTTAATTTTTATTTTCTACTAATCTTAAATTTTCTAGTCTATTAATTAATAATTAAATTTTTTTCTTTAAGTTATAGTATATCTAGTATAATATTATATTTAACTAGTATAATATTTAGTACTAGCTTTTTAAATTATTTTTTAATATTAAGAACTACTCTAGCCTTATAAATAATCCTATTTTTTATAATTAATTTTTTATTAATAGTTAATACCTATCTAAATAATACTTTTTTTATTATATTAATCTACTTCTTTTTTATATATGCCATGCTAATAAAGTTTTTTATAGCTTTTAAATTAATTATTATTTTAGTCTTATATTTATTAATTTTAACTTTCTTTTTTAAATACACTTCTTTTATAGTAGCATAAAAATTATATTCTAGTATCTTTTTTAAATACTTATAATTTTATTTATTAATATAGTTATTAATCTTATATTTAACTAACTATTTCTATTTTAATTAATACTTTTATAAGTATTATAAATAGTAGTTTAAGTCCATTTTTCTACTATTATATATTAAATATTTATTCTTATAGTATATATTTTAGTAAATCTATTAATATTTTAGGTGTTTCTAAAATCCTTTATATATATATTTATTTCTTTAACAAAAATAATATAAACTTTATTTAATAATTTTTAATAATAAAATTTATCTTATAATCTGTTACATACTTTTATAAGTATTATAAACTATTAAATAGCATATTATTTATAATAGCTGCTTATAATAATTATATTTTTTATAATATATATATTTACACTATACTTTAATATATATATTATAATTATAATCTTATTATTATTTTTTTAAAGCTTTTCTAATAGCTAGATAATAATTTTAATTGTTTTATTAATATATTTAATAATATTATAAATAATTATTATAATTTTATAAGTATGCTATTTAATCTTCTTTACTTATTTAATATTATATATTTTAATATAAATATTTACTAATAAACTTATATAATTTAAAGTTATATTATTAAAGGTCTTTTTTAAGCTACTAATATATTTCTTATATTTAAATTTTAATATCTTCTTTTAGTGCTGCCTTTTTAAAATTTTATATTAATTAAAAGTTTTCTATATTTAAATCTATATTTAAATTAACTTCTAGAAATTTACTGTATAAGTCTTTCTAATTTTTTTAATTTTATTATTATTATATTAAAGTACTATCTTTAGACAAGCCTTTATTACTACTATATTTATATACTACTTTAATAAGTATATTTTAATTACTTTCTTATCTTTCTTTTTATTTTCTAACTTGTACTAGCTCTTTTTTAATATTATATTTAAATTTCTCTTTTAACTTATTATTACTTTTTATAAGTATTTACTTAATTATATTACTAGCCTATTTATCTATATTAATCTTAATTCTTGCTATATTACTAGCTTCTAGCTTTTTACTTTTTTTATTATTATTAAATAATAATATACTAATAATCTTTTATTAATCTTAAATAAGACCTTTCTTCTTATTACTAAATTATTTAATAATCTTATATTTAATAATATAGATCTTAAGCATGCTTTAAATCTTTTTTAGCTTATTATATTTTTTCTAGCTTAATTTAAATTTACTTTTTATTAACTTATTACTCTTTTATTAATAGTTTTTAAGTATATATTTTAATTTTTTATAGTTATAATATAGTTTTTTACTGCAGCACTATTCTTTTTTATTTTTTAAAAGTATTATATTAAGCTTTATTAATTTTAATTTATAAAAGTTACTTTTCTTTTAACTACTTTATTTATTTAATTAATGCTAATATTCTAACTTTCTATAATTATATTATCTTAACTTAAAGTCTTTTAGTTAACTACTAATTTAGCTATAAATTTTTACTTATTTATTAAGTATTTTAAGCCTTTTTATAATAATTATCTTTTTTTAAATCTTTTACTTTATTTTAACTTTAAACTATACTATTAATGCATTATTATTTTATTCTATCTATAATATATATTATCTAAACTTGAAAACATAGTTTATAATATTATTCTAATTATATAACTATTATAATTATTATTTAGTTCTTTTTATTATATTAATATTTTTATAAGTATTATCTAGCTTTATTTTAACTATTTATAGCTTTTAAAAATAGCCTTAGTATTATTACTAAGATTGTCTAAACTATTCTTATAGTTAAGATAATCTCTTATAAAAGGTTTAAACCACTTATAGGCTATTTTTTTAAAATAAGTTAAAATAAATATTATTTTAAATGTCTTATTATTAAACTTTTTTTTATTAATACTAATATAAATATTTAATTAAATAAAAAAGTATTATAACTTACTATATATTTTATTAAATAATTCTAGTACTTAAGTTTTAAGTTTTTTTTTATTTTTTTTATTTAACTTAAGTACTTATTTCTATAACTGCTTAATTTTATCTATATAGGCTACTTTAGCCTATTAAAGTTATTTTTTTAATAGCTAAATATACTAGACTAGTTCTACTACTATAAATGCTACAGAACCTGCTTAAGTAGTTAAAGATATTATATTTTAAATTAATTTAAACTTAATTTATACTAATTAATACTTAATATATTATAAAACTCTTTAAAAAACCCTAAAATTTCTAACCCTAGTTTAAATAATAAGTTTGCCTAATTTAATATTTAGATTAAGAATTAAGCTTTCTTAAGCTTGGTACTTAACTATTTAAGGTATACTTAAAATAACTTAATTATTATTTAAAGGGCTAGTAGAAATATATATATTACTATTATTAGTTATAGTACTAATGAGTTAATCTAGTAAAGTAATATAGATAACTAAATAATAATAAAATTAAATATAGTAACTAAAATTATTTATATATAATAATAAATATTTTTATATAACTTTTAATTTCTTAAATAGCTTAAGTAGCTTAAATAGCCTACCTATTTATTAAGTAGCTAAGCTATTTATGAATAAATTTACTATTTATTTCTTGACTAGCTATTCTGTCACATGACCTTATCTTATAAGCTGTTATCTAAGGTATCCATTTCCCGTGTCTTCCTTCCTGTTGGTCGGTAGACTAATTGGCTAGGGTTTGCGGGAGATGACCTCTAGCGTGGTTATAATAATATAATTAAAAGAATTACTATTAATTTAATAATAACTGTATAGACTGCTGTATTCTAATTAAAGTTATTAATATTATTTTAAATTTAAAACTTTTTATTTTAATTAAAGACTTTAAATAGATTATAAGTATTTTTAATTATTTTAATATGAATTTATTTTTAAAAAAATTAGCTATAATTTAATTATTAAAACTTCTAAATACTTACTATTTTATATAACTTTTTATATTTAAAATACTGCTTATATAAAATTAAAGCCTAGGTATTATACTTATAGTTAATTTTAAATAATTTATTTATAGTAGAATTATAGTTTTTTTAAGTTAAATAAAAGTAAGGAAGGTACTAAAAATATTTAAGTTTATAAAAAATAATAGTTAAAGAATAAATTACTAGCTATATTAAATTAGTAGATTATACTATAAAAAAATTTAATAAGTTATAATTCTTACTTTTTTAATATATTAATACTATATATATATTTATTTAATAGTATATTATTTTTATTAACTTATTACTAAAATATAAAGCTATATTCTAAAATAACTCTTTATTATTATTTTAAAGGATAGTACTAACTAAATAATAATAAGTATAGTAATAAAGTTAATAAATTAAAAAAAACTTTATACTAAGTAATATAATATTAATTTCTATTAATATTTAATATAAATATATAGCTTACATAAATATATATCTGAAAGTTAAAATAAATCTTTATTTACTAATCTTAATATAACACCATTACTTTAATATTAAAATTATAAAGATATAACCAGCAGCTATAATACAGTACTGTTATTACTATATTAATTAAAATTAATTAATAAAGAAAGAAGATATAATTATAATAGGATTTAAAATTTTAATATAAAAATAAATAAAAAATCTACTATAAAATTATTTGCATTAATATTAATATTATAAAGCTTTAAGTCACCACTAGAAGGCTTTAAATATAATATTAAATTATTATTAATATAAATATAAAAGAATGAAAAAGCTATACTTATCTTTATATTTTAATTTTAGTAAGAATTAGCCTCTATATTTATAAGATAAAAGCTTTAGTATTAAAGTCCTTTAATTAGTCTATTTAATATTTAAGCAAGCTTCCTATCTAATCTAGCCTAGCCCAGATCTTATCAGATTTGTTGTAGATTTGCATCTGATTCCTTACCTAGTCGACAGGATGTCTGCCCGACAATTAGACATCTCTTTACAATCCTATAATAGTCTTATAACTATTCTTTAAATACATTAATAAAATATATCTTTTATACCTCTATTAAGGGTCAAATCACTTGTATCTAGATTTATTAAAATTCTGCACTGACCAAATAATTAACATATGTATGAATGAAGGAGAATCATTTATATTTTAAGTTAAGTGAATTAATGCAGAATGGTCCCTAGAGTCTGAACCTGTAATCCATTAATTGAAATTGTTTGCATTCCAAGAGGGAATATATGAGTGGTCTTGAAGCCCATCAAGTGTCCTGGCCGTTCCATCCAATTTAGCCATGTTTCTTCTTCTTAATAGTTCAGGTATGAGAAGATCCACTGTCACCAGAAATATAGATATGTTAATCTCCAGGCGTGGTTGACTAGTTCATGAGACAGTTTGCCCCAATCTCGTCTGAACAATGGTTGCAGTACAACAACCACGACAGCATCAAGCATGAGCTGTTTAAAAACAACCCACCCAGCATGGAACCTGTCGAACCGTCGAAGAACGGACATTTCGCCCATCTAACGGTAAACCCCCGTCCTGAGGGCGTGAGTCAATATTAATATGGCAGTTACAAGAAGCCCAGCCAGAATATCTAGTAATATCACCCTTGTTCAAGCTGCTTCATATACCCGAGCACCTTTGGCAGAAAATCGACAAATAAAGGACCTGCTACCCATAAGATAATCGTGAGCAACCCTAACAGTAATAACAGTTATTCAAATTAATATCTCCTACGTAAATTCATGCTAGGATAATGTAGTAAGTTCCGCCTAAAGCATAAGAGAGGACACCAAAGGTGTTTTCTATATTAAATCAGTAGTAAATTAATATACATATTGAACCTGCAAAAAACATAGCCAAGTGTGATGCATTAGCCATGGATACATAAAGAAAGTATGTACCATCCTCTTTACTCATCTCATGATGTCATCTAATAGACCTGGGGTGCAAATAAGAACACAAGAACAAGCCCAAGTATAAATAATAGCTTGAATTATTGGGCCTTCTTTTCGCTCTGACCGCTCTTCTGTCCCCGTCTCCGCTTGATCGCCTCCGGGGTATACTCGGTATCAAGGAGATAGTCCCACCACCTGAAGCTGCTTGAGTAATTGCCAACAAATTTCTCGTGATGGAGATCGTGGTGGTCGGCACCGGCCCAGAATGGTAGAAAATGATGGAGGCTCCAAGGAAATTCATAGCCGCTGTGAGCGTCGATAGCCTGGAATAGTCGAAGCACGATCCAGACGTACATGGTAAAAACATGTAGGTCTCCAGTTAACGCACACCAAAGGATGGGACAACCAACAGAACCAAATCCAAGGATCATGACCTCAATTGGAGACGCATATTCGGCGGCCATACCAAAGGGAGCTGAATATTGGTGATGTATTTTGTGGATAGCTTTGTAGAGAGGTCCCCAGTGAAGTGCACGGTGGGAAAAATAATGCCAGGTATCTTCTAGAACAAAGAAAATTGCAATTTGATATGCCATTGTCCAGAGTGATGGGAAAGGAACAGACGTCGACAGACCGAAGAACTGAGCCATTGGGTGGAAAAGCCTATTACGCACTTTTGTTAGATTTGAATAATTATAAAACTCTGTGTGTAGTCACTGACCAGATTTGAGGCAATTCCACAGTAAAATGACTCAAGAGCACAAATTTAGCGCAGTCCCATTGTTCTCGCAGTGATGGTATTTTGCTCTTCTCTAATTAGCACCAATATTGTCATAGTAGGTGTTAAAGGCATACTTACGCTCTGGATTTTATAGCCCTTGAACAGACCGAGGCTATCAATAAAGATCCACGGGAGAGATCGTCCGAAATAAACAAGTTCGTGCATCATAAAAGACATGATCCCAGTGGCGAGGACATCGTTTTGCATCCAAGCATACCATGCGGCCCATAGCCTCTCAGCGAGATTAAGCTGGGTGTTGTAGTTGGAAATTTCCTTGAATTGGGCCCAATAAGTGTCGGGAGGGGATAATAATGTTGAATTCCTGGTGGTGATAATTAGATATTGTCCCCCTAAAAAATATATATATATATATAATAGGAGCTAAGGAAAGAAAATCAGGCTTCTTACATCAATTCCATGATGCCTTCCCTTCTGTAACTAAGATTGCACAATTTTGCGTCCAATTTGTTGCAGAGACTGCGGGATTGGAGGGTGGGTGGTAGGGAGCAGTTTGGAGGAGAGGGAGGTGTTTAAAGGGGTTTGGAGATGTGCGCGGTAGGTATTTTAGTCTATCCTCAAAATCGCTTTATTGAGACTGCCTCCCGAGTGGCGAGACCATTTCCCCTTACCCCTTGAGCCTCTGGCACCACCGCCTAGCCGGTCAGGGCCGATAACTCGCCCCACATGGCGTTTGATTGTCTCAACTTCATTGGATGGGCTGTGAGTGTCCTTTTTTTCTTTTTTTCTTTTTTTTTTTTTTTTTTTTCAAAAATGCCAAGTAGGTTGTTGCGTATCTACGGAGTACCTTCCTTACTTAGCTCCATTTTTGACCCCTTGTCGTACGTGCACTTACATATGGAGGCAGTTTTGTACAATTTATTGTCTTTCTATATCCATGCATGATAGTTAGCTACAGAGTATATATCATACTCTCAACAATCCTAACCATAGCCTTGAAGATAGGTATAATAATCATAGTTACTTTATATATATATTATGGTACGTCAAGTCCCATTCAGTGATATTATGTGTAATATTTTGCACATAATATCTTGCCTTCATGTATTAGAATAGCTGGTGGCATGCAAGAGGGTTAGTAAATAATAAATGCAAATCAAAATCATAATTAATATATTAAATCATTTGATTTATATTAGTATATTGTATTGGAGAGAAACAATGCTATATAGTTTGGATTGCTATTAGTAATTTGTGGTTAAATAACAAAGCATTGTGAGCGTTCAATAATTTTTAATAAATTATACAAGAGTATATAGAAATATTATAGAAATAGGTGATCACTCCATATATATTCGGGGGGGAAGCATATAATTATTTAGTTTTTTAAAATTCAAAAGGCTGGGTAGGGAATTGTAATTCCTACAGCTACACCCGCAGTACATAGCTAATTGTTGGTGCTACCTCGTCAAACTACTCTGCATTTTTTTAACTCCATGTCTAACGCAATAACAATAAAAGTATGTCTATAATTACAAGGTAAGATGCTATTCTTCTTCTCTTATTTTCATCTCCACAATTTTGCCTTAAGAACAAGAAAACCATGGAAGGATTTCTCCAAACTAATATTAAAACATTTTAAAATAGCAGAGTCCAGCACCTGGAGACGCAGCTTGGAGAGTTTCAACAGCAAATAAATGATCAAGTGGAATCAAATATACGAAATTATTCGCAACATACCAGCCTTGCCCCTGAACATATTGCAGCTTTAAAAGATTTTTCTGCTATTCTCTCTACTCAATCCAAGGAACATTTGACTCCTCACCCCCATCAACTAATCAACTTGCTCTCTAATATTCGAAGCGACCTAATCGCGCTTGGCGAACATTTCTCAAGTTCAAACCTACTCGCGCCCCAGTGTCTTGATCTTTCATGGCTCATAGTTGTGAAAGCCTGCCTTCGAGTCCTTGCTATAACATTGAAAACGCTCTCTGGAGATGTGCTAGCTCTCCAGGAGGAAATCCTTTACTGGGAAGAATCACTAGACACTCACTGGTATATTGGATTGTATTCAGTACAGACATCCCCTTCCAGGCTATGGAGGAGATTTACGGAAAAGCATATGCTCGGTTACGAGAGCGATAACTCTCCGGATAACCGACCTGTCCCTACAGAGACTGCCAACAGAAATACTCCTGTTCCTAGTAGTAGGTGGATACAATTCCACAATATAATACGACGATGCCTATTGCCTCAAAGTAGGGGAATCTTCTTAACCGAAATGCTATCCCCGCTCACTCGATCTAGGGTGGAGATACAGCGAAAAAGAAAGAGCCTGAGAGATATGAAAGATTTTAACGCTAGTGCGATTGGGCTTCTCACAAAGGAGTGCCTCTCGCTTGAAAGGAAGAATCAGAGTAACAGTTTGGCCTTAACCGGGGAAAGTCTGCACGATACTGCTTTAAGGAGTATTAATATGATGGAAGCTCTTTTAAAGACTGCTGCCAACAATAAGGTCCCTCAATTTGATAGTGCCTCTTTTGCTTCTATGTGCGAAAAACTTCTACTTTCTCAAACCAATCTTGGCGAGTATCATCATACCCCACAGGGACCGCAGATTGTCATTGAACGGCTTATATATATCCTTGAACGGCTTCTCCCTCGATACCAGAAGGTCTCGGCCGACGTTACTCATGAATTTGGACGCCCTTCACCCTTAGTACGATATTGGCTCCCTTTGACAATTGGGGTTGTCTCCTTGGGTACTTCCTTGAAACCACTGAAAGACCAGGCCCCAGCAATCCTTAGATGGATTCGCAATTTTGGCATCACAACTGTTGAATTCTGGAGCAACTGGGTCGTGGATCCGACACTGCGGCTGATCCGGACAATAAAGCACGACGAACAAAGCGAAATTGCCCTCATGAGCAAAAATAGCCTTGCAGCTGACCGCCAGAGTCTGGAAAGAATGGTGGTTGACTTTGTTCTCGACCGTAGCGAACCGATGGCCATCCGTTCATCAACAGATATCATTGCAAACAAGGTCAGGGAGGGTGACTTGACACCGGTATTGAAGGCGTACGAGAAAGACCTACGGTCTCCATTTATTGGTACAATCAGGGGCGATTTGGTGCGCGCTCTTTTAATTCAAATCCAAAAGACAAAAGTAGATGTTGAAATTGCAATTAGTGGCATTGATGCCCTATTAAAGAGCCAGGAACTAGTTTTTGGGTAAGTGTTACTTTGCAGGAAGATCGAATGATTTGAATTGACAAAATAAAGCTTTGTTGGCCTCACTCCAGGAATACTAGTTTCCTACGCATTAATCCGTTGGTTTTTTGGCCTTTTCAATAACAGGAAGGGATTTCGACTGGGCAAACAACAGGATGACTTACGATATGCACTGCGGTAAGTTGTGTTTGGTAAGACTTGGATTGTACTTTCAATTAACTAACCTCCCTAGCAATATCCATCGAATTTTAACATCAACACCTAAAACCAATAGTCATTTAACCTACAGAGACCATGGGCTCCTGATATGTAACATTGAAACTCTGTACAGAATGGCAGAGAGAGTCCTGAAACGTGATGATCTTCTTGTATTCCAAGAAGACATAGCCGATCTAATCAACGAGAGTCGTGTTAAGTGGCAACTTAAAATTATTGAAAGGATGACTTGGACATATTCCAAGTGGACGTAGAAGAAAGTACAATACACTCATTGAGCTATGTTACATTATAATCCAGTATTAAAATTTAATAAAATACAAAAACGCATGATACCCGCCCTAGCATTTCCGTATCTCTTGATGAATATTGAGCCCCAACCATTCTCAATGTAACTTAAATAATCATAGGCTTGGGTTCTCGTGTTATCTAGGCAACGTTAAATCTACCACCAGGTTTTGAGTACGAGTATAGTATGTTTGGGCGAACAAAAGTTATTTCATTATCATTATTTAAGGTGAGGGGCCGTAGGTTGTTGGGTGATCTTAGACCCCGAGAAGAAGAAGATTGGTATATAGATATAATAAAAGAATCTGTTCAAAAGATTCGGCGCCATTACCCAAATAATATTTAAGAAATTGCCGGAGTAGTATTTAGGTTTGTGGATATTGATGGAGTTCCTGAGATCTTGGGAATCTGTGCCTTATTGTGTGGGGTGGCCATGATGGCGACTCAATAATACTAGGCGATTACACTTACAGAATACCCCATTCATGGGTGAGTTGTATCCCTGGCTCACCTTTACAGTTACCACCATCATTTCCACCAGACATATCTCAAAGCCTTTTCTTTTTTCTTTTTTTTCTTATGTACCTTGCTATCATCTATCGGTGACGCCCCTCTTGTACACCCTATTCACCTGTCCTAGCCTTAATTCATTCTCTTGTACCACCCGCCTAAATACCAGATCACCCGTCCATCCCCTGGCCTTAAGCCGCTCCAACTGGTTTCTTGCGGTCTTTTATGACAGCATAGCCACCTTCTTTCAGCGGCAACTGTTTACTGGGAGGTAATAAATTAGAGAGGCTTAAAGCGATCACCGAATCGAGAAGAGAAAAGGAGCGCGCTGGATTAGAGAAAAAGAAAATAGAAGACGCACCCTCATCGGGTCACAATATTGGAATATTATCGAATTCTCCTCGACATCCGTGACGTTTATCACCAGTGTTTCCCTTCAAAGGTGAAGTGGATCCTATTCTACCATGGCTGGTACTAGAAACTATGACTTTCTGGTAAGTGGTAATACCTTTTACGACATGAACGAGCTAAGGCATTTCTATGGTATACACTGTAGATCAAATTACTGTTGATCGGTGACTCCGGTGTCGGGAAGTCATGCTGCCTTTTGCGATTTAGTGAGGACTCTTTTACCCCGTCATTCATTACCACTATTGGTATCGATTTTAAGATTCGCACGATCGAGTTGGATGGCAAACGTGTGAAGCTCCAGATATGGGATACTGCTGGGCAGGAACGATTTAGAACCATCACAACGGCATATTATAGGGGCGCGATGGGTATTCTTCTTGTCTATGATGTTACAGATGAGCGTTCCTTTCAGAGTAAGAGCTTGAATACCCCGATTTAGGACGATGCTAATTATTACCGCTTATCTCGAAGATATTCGAACGTGGTTCTCAAACGTGGAACAACATGCGAGTGAAGGTGTGCATAAAATCCTCATCGGAAACAAATGTGATTGGGAAGAAAAGAGGGCTGTGACAACAGAGCAAGGCCAGCAGCTGGCCAACGAGCTTGGCATCCCTTTTCTTGAGGTGTCGGCTAAGAATAACATCAACATCGAAAAGGCCTTTTATAGCCTTGCTGCAGACATCAAAAAGGGCATGGATTCCTCTAAAACTGAGCAACCTAACTCTCAAGGCGTAAGCATAGACCACCAAGGATCTAGCTTGGGTGGTAATGCGGGGGGCAAGTGTTGTTGAGTCTGATTCTTGCTGTATTAACACCTAAAACATTTCTCAGCAGCTCTACTTGGTCTTTTGCCAGCTCTAGGGTGAATGATGTGTCCGGCTTAAACCAATTCTTTTTTTTCATAATTGCCCATGACATGAACCATAATATGTATATGTCTATAATTATTTGAGGATTGTTATTTCTGTTCTGGTTTTCTTCAACATTTTATGGTGGTATTGTCAATAACTTGTATGTGGCTTTTTGTCAATAGCTTTATGGAATATTATTTGCCATTATTCTGGGTTTGTGAAACTTAGTATGGGGTTTCCTTTTTGAACCAGGGTTATTCCTAGCTATATATTATGTGTATAATTGATTGAATGCCTAAGTATACACGGTCACTTGCTAGTTAATTTTTGTATCTATTAGTTAGATAAATTTTCTTCCCGGGCTATGGAGCTTTCAAACAATTCTAACCAACCTTTACCCTGTGTTGACAACATTCCTTGCATTGCATCATCCTAGCTAGAGTGACAATGTATTGAATACTATAATATTAGCTATATTTAGTCTAGTTGTATTATATACAGTCAACCTAGAATGTATAGAACATAATAAGTAGAAAGTAAGATATAAATTAAAGTTAGTGTATAGACAAGTAGCATCATGAACTAAAGAGAAATTGGAAGATACGCGAAAGTTATATCATAAAATAAACAAGTCTTTTAATAATAAATAAAAAATAGGTAGAAATAATTGATATTGACAGCGATGGACTCTATGCGCTAGACTAAAACAGGACTAAAAAACCCACCGACCAAGTGGGTAACACTCAGTCTAAATCAATCAAGCGAACCAAGGTTGGAGCGAGCTGGGACAATTTTTCTTCTCTCGGAGGAGAAAAAGAGGGAAAAAGCCTGAATAGTCTATGATACAGAACGGGGGTTCACTTGATGGCAGCCAATATCAACATCTTATTCAACCACTGAGAACTTGTGCATGATCTATTTCTACAGATAAATTGTACTGCGGAAGAGTTGAAAACATCCCCGCAGTAAATGTGCGGTTCATTGCTCTAGTCCGACATACCTCTAAGTTTACAATACATTTAACTGCTCCAACGTACTTAGAAAATCTTCAAGCTATATCGCTCTCAATTGGGCTATCCGAGTCATGTCTGACAGCCGCCTATTCACAGTCCGACCGTTGTCAAAACAAGTTAGAAATGATCATCGAGATGCGTTTCGAATTTACCTGTCATCTTCGTCTTTGGCGGTCCTTAAACTGCGGGCTGGGGATATCTGCTGCTTGAAACTGTCGGACGAACCACCAAAGAATGCTATAGCGTGGAATGCGACCGAAAACATCCAAAATTCTGTCGTTCAAACATCCCGGACCCTTCAAGACTGCTACGGGATTAAACTTGGGGAGAAAGTGTCTATTAGTAGGGTTGCTGAACCTTTGGAGGAGGCTGGGAAAGTTATATTGGCGGAATGTTCAGATGCTGATAGGATTAGCAAATATGGGCCAGTTGCAATTTCAGATAGGCAGTACTGGGCCTGGTCTCTCGAATATCCCCTCTCGAAGTGCGACGCTATTGCTGTTGGTTTAATTTTTGAACTAGAGCTTAAGGGTCAAAAGAGGAGCTTTAAAATAGCGAATATCCAAGCCGTAAATCAAGGCCGCGGTAGCTCACTATTTCGGTTTGCTGAAAATTCCAAGATCTTGATTGATGAAGATTCGGGGATTTGCCAGGATATCCCAGCCTATCACCTCCGAGTGCAGCCCTTCGGTTTGGGTGGAATGAGCCGGCAGATCCAAAATATAAATGAAAGCCTCGCTGATTTCCATCTCAACTCGGATACATTTAAGATGCCGCCATTCTACGAGCATAGCCGAGGAATCCTTCTTTATGGGCCGAAAGGAACTGGTAAAACAGCACTTCTCGGGCAAATACGGATGGCAGGATGGAGGAAAGCGTTTGATGTTGGGTCCTCCACATTTAGTCGAAATATTGGAGATGGCGAAGCTAGACTGCGCAGTATTTTTCATGAAGCTGTTCGCAACCAGCCGAGTGTGATCATAATTGATCAGGTAGAGTTCATTGCACCTAAACGGTCTGCTATGGACTCGCACTCTTTAGCGCCAGTCTTGTGCGAGTGCATGGACACTGCAAAAGGTGCTCATGTTCTCGTAGTCGCCGCAACTCGACATCCAAACGAGGTTGATGACGCCCTCCGGACTCCTCATCGACTAGCTGTTGAGATTGAGCTACAAGTCCCAACAGCGCAGGATAGAGCCGAAATTCTAAGATCAATATGTGGAAACTCATGTCCCTCACTCAATGAAACCCTCATAGATATACTAGCCGAGAAGACGCATGGCTATGTTGGGGCTGATTTATTTGCTTTGTTGCAACTTGTGTGTCGCAAAGCCAGACGAAGACAAATTGCCGCGGATGGGCTGGGGGGCCGGGAAATTGACCCATCTACTCAAGATATTGAACAGTCACAGCCTTTGCAAGAAGAAACTCCTAGCCTGAATGTTGAAGAAAGCGATGTTCTGTCAGCCCTCCAGGAGACACGTCCCACAGCAATGAAAGAAGTATTCCTTGAGACTCCAAAAGTGAGATGGTCGGACATTGGGGGTCAGCACGATATCAAAAGACGCCTTCAGAAGGCTGTCCAAAGGCCATTGAAGGTAATTTCTCGATTCCAGTAAATTTTGAGTTCTATGACTGACTTGTATAGCACCCTGAACGGATGAAGAGGCTAAACGTAAATAGCAAGAAAGGGATACTCCTCTACGGGCCACCAGGATGCTCAAAGACATTAACTGTAAAAGCCCTAGCAACAGAGGCTGGCCTAAACTTTATGGCAGTTAAAGGCGCCGAGATTCTTAGCATGTACGTCGGAGAATCAGAAAGAGCCCTGCGAGAAATTTTCAGGAAAGCACGATCCGCGAGGCCCAGCATTATTTTTTTCGATGAAATCGATGCTATAGCATCGAAACGTGGAAATTCGTCCCAAGGGGGTGTGAATGTTCTTACTACCTTATTGAACGAGATGGATGGCATTGAGGAATTAAAAAGCGTCCTGGTTGTTGCTGCGACAAATAAGCCTGAGGTAATCGACCCTGCATTGATGCGTCCAGGTCGTCTGGACAATATACTTTACATTGGGCCTCCGGATTTCGAGGCACGAAAGGAGATATTAACCATTTGGCTGAGCAAGTCAGTGGTTCATCCTGACGTAAATGTTGAAGAATTAGCCTTGGAAATGGAGGGTTATTCGGGAGCAGAGATCGTTAGCATCTGCGAAACAGCGGGTGACGCTGCGTTAGATGAAGAGGACGAGACTGGACAGGAACAAGATGTGTGCATGAGGCATTTCGAATACGCCCTCAAGCAGGTTAAGAGACAGATAACTCAGGATGTGATTCGGGAGTATGAGCGATGGGGAAATGCCGTGGATATGTAGGAGATAGCATTTAAACATCGTTCAACTGGGGAGAGCTACTTGATGAAAAAGTCCCACATTCTAGGTTGCGGCGCCGAGCTCCTCTAGCCTATAATGGTTAGTGCAGACTTTATAACTGCTCCTTGCCCGTTACCTGCACATCCAAACTACTACACCACTGCTCCCCAGCCTGCCTAGGTACAATTAATGGTTACGACTCTAAGAACTCTAGACGCACAAATAAGCCATATCGCCATCCCCCCATACCCGTGTCTCCAGATTTAGGGCGGATCAGCATGTATGCGAGATCATCCCATGGACGCTCGCCCAATGGTTCGCATTATCATCATCATGAACCTGAGACCGAGCAAAATACCTCTTTGAAACGGTCGATATCTCCTCGGCCAGGATCAAGATTAAGGAATTCTCGAAGCCCGTCGGCTGAATACAGAGCAAATGAGCACATTGGACGCGAGTCAAAAAGTAGATCAAGGTCTCGATCGCGCTCTAGGACGTTCTCTAGAAGCAGAAGCAGAAGCCAAAGCCGAAGCCGTGGCCGAACTCGAAGCAGAAGCCAGAGCTTACGGCCGTATAGAGAGAGGAGCTGTAGCCGATCTCAGACACCTCCTAGCCATCTCCCAAGAAGCTCAAAGGTGTGTCTTTATCGTTCCTCCTTTTTTGCTGTCGTGATGTAGAATATGCTGAAGCTTACCCAAGTAAAGATTGTGATTGAAAAATTAACCAAAAATGTTACGGAAGCACATCTCTTGGAAATATTTGGAGGTTTTGGGGCGATACAAAGTCTTGATCTTCCTATGAATAATGCTTGTATGCCCCCCCCCCAACAAAAAAAAGTTTTCCTATTTGTTAAGGCTACCTTTCTACTTTCTAACTTGTTTCCCTTTAGTTATGACAAACCGTGGCACAGCCTACATCCTCTACCACGACCCTGCGGATGCGGAAGCAGCCATCGCCCATATGCATGAAGCTCAGCTCGATGGGGTTGTACTAAACGTATCTATTGTTCTGCCAAAGAGGACGTTCTCCCGCTCGCCGCCTCCTCAGGCTGCAAGAGGTGGTGGACGCCAAAGGCACGGCCGCGGGCAACCTTCTGACAGTCGACCTTCCCATTCCTCTCCATACTCGCGCAGATCTCCAGTACCAAGGAGATTTGGCCGTGCCCGACCCATGGAAAGACATGATCTTTATCGGCCACGGTCCGTCTCTCAGTCCCGGTCTCGGTCACCACTCCGATCTCGATCATTGTCTTCAAGATCCCCATCAATATCTCCACCAAGGAGAAGGACTCGTGTCCGCGATGGCAGCCCCCGACGCCGTAGGCGCCGTAGCCCTAGCTACAGTAGTTACGACTACAGCAGCCGTAGCAGGAGCCGAAGTTTAAGCCGCACCAGGGCCCGTAATCGATATGGTCCAAGGAGGTAGATGTCCTGATTTGATGGGGTGGACTGAATGATCGTCCTGTATTGTTATTAATATTTACTTGATGAAAAGAAAATACAGCAATCCGCTTGATCTCCTCAGTTAACTTTTATTTTGCACCTCATGTGATAATTATAGAACATTTTGCTGAGATATCATGTTCTCGGAGATAGGATAAAAAGGTGCTAGAAACATGCATAGGTCCGTTTAGAAGAAAGCAAACCATCCAACGTACATGGCGGCTAGATTCTTCAAGTTAGTTGCTTGCAGAATCAGTTCATCTACATGGCCGTCCACTGATAATGGAACAGATTCTCCAGGGAGAAGGCCACGGAGTTTACTGCGGACATTCTCCAAAACGCCAGCGGGAGTGTCGGGAACATTCGCGTGAGTGCGACGCTTTATAAATGGCAAAGAAAGACAGATGAGTGCCTGCTAAGAATGGTTTTGATGTGGTAGGTGGAAGAGACTCACTTTTTTCCCAATAAAGTCCGTTGTTGGGTCATGTAAGAATGTCTCAAGGATAGTCATGAGGGCGTCCTCATTTTGCCGCAGGAGACCAAGGCTTAATTCACATGTTTTTCGAAATGGACCTGAATGGTCGGTTAGCGGAGCCTCTTTAGGTTGCCGACTTGATCGTAGACAAACCATTGTATCCATAGGCACCAAAAGCATCCGTCATATTCTGGGTGAGTCGGAATGGCACCAGTTCTGGTTTCTCGAATGTCAAACCCTATTGATGGAAGTTAGCCTGGGAGCAGACTGGCTGGTATTTTCATATGCTTGTTACCTTGTCAAAAAGGCAATTGAAATCAACGTGGAGAATACCACCAGTGCCTTCTTCGAATAGGATGTTTTCACCATGACGATCCCCGAGTCTAATTAATCGTAAAGTTAAGAAAACAGAAATCACATCAAAAGTTTTGCTTACTTACCCTAGGACATATCCAACCATCGACATAACAGCGCATGATCGCGTGTAGTGAAGCCTTGCTGCAAACCAGGCCCCAGTCTCCGGAAACATCTCTACAAACCATTCATGTAGAACTGGAGGGAGCCTGTACAATAGTCAATACTATGTTGCTATAGTGGTGGTATAGTTATACACACGATGCTAAAATTTTATCTTTGAATATGGGTAGCTTTGAAATGTCTGAGCATGCCTCGTCAAGACGACGCCTTATCTCGGTAAACTAGAAGAGTTTGGGTTAAAAAGCCGAACCCCGGGGTTATGTAGCCTAGTGGTGTATCTTACATTAGGCATAATTCCTCTCTCCTTCAATAAAGTCAATATGAGGTCTCTCAGCGTTCTAAGATTATCGACCCACTCAATGAGTCCACATTCTTCGTTGAGCGGCGTCACCGCATATGTTTTGATATCTTAAATCCATCAGCTTGGATAGGGAGGAGTATAGGCAATTTGTACTTGAAACTTACACATGCGTCGTTTGCTTGATTCAACATCCCTTTTCAGAAACCTATTTATCATGTTATTAAACTCCATGAGACGCTGATCCTTACGAAGGTCGTCCTTTGGTTTGCAGAGAACATTGTATATCTTCCCATCTGACCCCCGAATTCCAATCTTCCGTGGTTTCTGAAGGGAGTTCAAGATCTGAGCATCCTCAAGAACAGCTATGATAGTTAGATGGTAGTTTTCAACTTCATCAAGATATAATTACATACCATCAATTGTTGTGGGGTCACGAGGAAAAGCCCTGAAAGTTTTCAAATATTCGGAATCATGGCTGGCTGGCAAGGTAGGGGTAAGCATGACTTGGAATGGCACGACGAGCCGGCAAGGGGCTACTTTATGATTAAACCCCAGGTTTCGTGCTAGATTAACCTTGGAGGCCTTATCCTCAATTTGTGCCGTACATAGGCTCAGCATCTCTTCGGAGAATTTTTGACCTTGATTGATCATCCCACGGATATCGGCGGTTGAGTCCGCTTTCATTTTTTTGTTTATATCCTAAGACATTCAGTATCAATGGTATCACTACCAGCTAGAGAAACCCACTGTAATTTTCTGGAGGCAAGTAAACCCTCTTGAGGCCCGATCTTTCGAAGATGATTTGACAACGGCAAGGACTGTCCATAGTCCTTGCTGGGGAAAGGAATTGACTGCTTTAGCCACGATCTTTGTCAAAAGATTATGGACCGTGACATTCGGATGGCATATTCGCGCAACAACCTGAGGGAGAATCGTGAAGAGCTATGTAGTTTAGTATATATCCTGAAAAGAGACTCAGGTTGAATACTAACTAGTGCCGATGGCATTCGGTTAATATATTTCCGTAACTGAAAATGCATGTCATCCAGACTCTTTTTTCGTTGATTCAAGGTGTGGGTTTGAAAATCCCTTACTCTAATCAGCATTTAGAGGGATAGAGGTAGTATTAACAAGACAGCCTTGACTAGAAACTTACTCGTTGTCGCCCCTTTTTGGATCGAATGGCTGATCAACAGTCGAAGCATGCTCCAACCAAAGGGTCAAAACCTTCGGTAGAGACTGGAAAACATATTTATTCCCATGTGCCAATGACCGAAGGTAATTGTCAATTACTAGCTTCGATGCTTCACCACTTAGGCTGCAAAAAATTAGCCGCCATTTGTGTATGAGGTGTAGACCGTGTGACATACTATATCTGTGCTTCCTTTCCAAGTGGCTTGGATTTCTCGGAGTCTAATATTTTATTATAATGTTTTCCGAGGTAATAATGAGCCTTTTCCCATCTAATATTATTAGATCAACCGTATATCTAACGGAAGTGGTGGCGTGCCTACCTGGAATGAAGTTTAATAGCCTCACGGTATCTTTGGACAATCATGTCTGATTGGGTTTGCCCCGCTCTATCTGTCCATTTTGCGAGCAAAAGATGTGCCTGTAGAAGAAAAGGGAGTGAAAGATTGGTTAGCACTAGTATTTTGGTATTGATTTTGTGTAGCATACCCTTGCAGCAAGTAAATTCTGTTGTTTTTCACGAATTAACGTCGAAGAGATCAAATTTGGGTAGTTTGATGATGATGATGATGATCCGGCTGCTGTCACAGCGAACTCATTGGCAGATATTGCGCCCTCTAATATTTGTATCGCTTTTCGATGATGACCGTCTTTCCAGAGAAGCCGAGAATGCTCGATTGTAGCCGAACGATCCTTCAAATGGGCAGCATTCAGCATTGACTGATAGGCCTGGTTGGTGAAGTTGCTTTTGCGTGAAAGACGCGTGCTAGTAAGCCAGGCTGCTGCGATATCAGAATCTGCGAAACTTCCCCTTTGTGGGTGTTAGTAGAAAGGGCCAGTTCTAAGAGTATGAGGTTACATACGTCAGTTCCATCGTGGCTCTTCTTAAACCAAGAAGGTATTGTTTCTCGGAGATATATCCTCCAAGCACATCCAAACGACGATCCAAGGAATCTCGGACTTCTGAGGGTGACTCCGTTCCCAGGACCCCTTGACATTTAACCATCGCAACCGTTTCGACTTCTGTCAATGCATGAAGTTTGAGAATACTTTCATGGCATGACTGTAATGATGAAACTGAATTTGTTGTTAATGACTTTGCAACACCGAGTCTTAAGCCGTCGACGATTTCCTTGAACTTATTCGTGTTGCCTTGGCGAAAAGCGTCGAGAGCGGATCCGATTCCTAGATTGAAGTCCGTCGTGTCTTTTTGCGGGCGAAGCTGGAGATAACTGTGTAGGTTTCCCCATTGCCCTGTTATCCAGGATGCTTCCACTGCGAATGGTAAAAATTTAGACGCGGAGTTTGATGTTTTGAGCAGTTCGAAGCGAGTGAGAATCGCATCTAAATATTGTGTAAGTGAAGAGAAAAATGGTGAGAATTGCAAGCGATGAATTATGACCAAAACAATACCTTGTTGTCCTGATTCCTTGAGACATGTAAATAGATTCAATTGAGCGTCAATATCATTGGGTTCTTTCTCAAGCTGTAACTCGTACCAGCTTTGGGCTGTAGCCCACCTTCCGGCCTTTCGATGTTCAAGCACTTGTTGTTCAATGTCAAGCACGTGTAAATGGGTTGAGATGCCCTCGATACCATCCGGCTCATCTATTTGGCTATAGATATTTTGAAGATGCTGGTAAAGGGATTCAATTGGAGCTTTTTCGTGTTTACCGGTATGAGTCTTATATTGACGGATATATTGTTCCCAATGAAATAGCGCTCTTGAGAAAGATTTGCACTCGACGGCTCTCTTTGATATAACTTCAGGAGGTATCGAGGCTAAAAGGCTTTCCACAGCTTTCACCTGCGATGAGTACGTTTCTATCAACGAATCTCGGGCATTCTCCCTGGAAGGTCGATGAGTGTTGTGACTGTAGCTCTTTAAAATATTGAGCTGCTTTTTCTTTCCCTGTAACCACCTCGAGAGATAGTCTAGAACCTCAAAGATACTCTAAAAATTATTAAAAATAGAGAACTTTCATATCCATAGAGGGAATTTAACCATTTGGCATCACTTACCTGGCTACATAGAAGAAGAGCTTCATGGACCTGGTTGCTAGTATCGGAGAGAGGATGCGACAAAATACTTATCAATTCACAGTGCAGATCCTGGATCTCTTCTTCTGCTCCGCCAACAACACGGTTGAGTACAGCAAATGGGAGAAGGAATGATGCTATGGAAATATCTTGTCCTTTGATGATGCGACTGCAGATACTGAACACTGACCTTGCATTCTCACCATTTCCATTTTGAAGCAGATCTTGGACAAAACAACGTAGCCAATCACCATGGCTCATATAAGGTGAAAACAAAGGGTACTTGCAGTTAGAGTGAATTGCACCAACAGTTACTGTATATTTTGAAGTGAGAAAAGGTGTAAGGGTATTGCGAACTCCTTCAGGAAGCTCCAGCCACCGTTGGTAATTTCCATCCGCCTGAATACCGCGTGAGCGTTGTGTAATAGCTGAATTTAAATTGCAGAACCTCAGGAGATTTTGCATAGCGTATGCAAGAAAGCCCTGGGCTCTGGTGTTAGAAGCCGACAGAAATGCGTCAACCAAAACATGTTGCAGGAAAAAAAGCACAAATTCAAATGTCTCTTCCATCTTGTGAAAGTTTGATAAGACCAAAATGTCTTTCTTCTCTTTGATCGAATCCACTCTATTTGGATCCAAACAGCCAATGTGGCCTAAGCATCGGGCCGACAGAAGAGTAATTGATTCTGATGTGGTATTAAACTTGACGCAGCAATCAAGCAAAGATCTCACTAACTGGACTACAATAGGATCAGGCTGTTCACTGAGGACGGACCTGTGCACAAATTCTTCGTGCTCAGAGAGGTAAAGGACTAATTCGGATAGAGCCTGTTCAACGACAGTAGCGTTTTCATTTGAGCAACGACGAGAAAACGCCGAGAAATGGCTCCTGACATCCATTGTCGCTTTCATCTTATTTATTTTCCCCTCAAATTTGGACATCAAAGGGATTGAAGCTAAGGATGGCATGGTGCTGAAGATGTCTTGCACTAACTTGTCATGGGATTCGAGAATGTACTCAATAAGTTCATAGGCACGTTTTCTGGTCTCTTCCGTGAACATCACCCAATGCCGAATTACAATGGATAGAGTTTGATCGAGAAGAGGCTCAACCTCTTCTTCCTGCAAAGAGCTGATTAATACCCCCCAGACAGTGAATGCATTGTTGCACGAATCCTTGATCTCTAAGGCAGATCTAAGGCAGGCACATATCTGTGTCTCTTAGCATCTATGAAGTGTAGGTATATATTTGTTATAGTATACGGACCTGTGGAAGGGCACTGCTAACATGACCTGGAGCAACCTTGATCATCTCACCGATGGCCACTATGTTTCTCTTCTTCTCAACAAGAGGTTGTCTGATTTGGAAATCATTGATTGCATGAGCAAACTGAGTTATTATTCCGAGGACGTGTTCCTCAATAAAGTGGCCGATAAGGTTTGATTTTTTGGATGCATGGTGAGATTTTCGTGGGACTAGGGATGCCAGGATGTGTAACGCGTGATGAAACTTGCCAATATTAGTACTTAGTCCGTGGTTAAGAATAAGAGGTTTACAAACCCTGGCTCCTTTGCCTTCTCCCAAGTCTCCGATGCTTTTTAAAAGATCGCACGCAATCAAAATTGGCTCAATCCTTACTAATTCCGCTAAAGTACGACCATCGAAAGCAGAATCTATTGAAGATAACGTGGTCATTATTGTCCCCTCCGGATTTGAAGAAGGCTGGCATAGAAGATAGGCCAGAATAGCAGCGAGATTATTTTTTTCCGAGCATAAATCAAAGGGCGTTTTTGTATCTTTGTAGGTTCCTCCAATCCTAACAATGATGTCCTTTTTTTGTGTAAGAACTAGATATGGTAAAATGTAAACCTCTGTGAGTCTTAGGAAATCATTGACTTGCATCCCAAGCAGGTCACAGAGTTGTTCTGCCATATAAGGTCGTGATTGAAGATTTTTCACTATAGTAACGGACAAAGTCCTCCAAAAAGGGCGAAATAAGCCGGCAGGAGTTACAGCAAGGTTTTGTGCAAGTTTTGATAACTAATTTTTGTTAACACTCCAATGGTGCCTAGGAAACTGCAAGTAGAAATCCCGATGCTTACTTACCTCAGTATATGCTATCCCACATACAAACGGATTTGGGTGCCCAAGAAACTCTATTAGACGGAGGAGAATTATGTTCATCTCTTCGTCGTTGGAAAACCTAGTATTTAAGATATTAACTTCGGGGTAAGCGGCTGGAGTGGGACAGCAACATACTCTGCAAGCCGACATAAGGTCATGATGCATGTCTCGTGCAACGAGGGCTCTTGCTTTTCGGTGAGACTTTGCAACCACTCCAATATGGCAACGAAGTTGCCTCGGCGAACTTCATGGTCTAGGCCATTGCGGACAAAACAAATTATTGAGCGCCTATAAGATGTTAATGTATATATTTTCGTCTGAAGATAGGGGAAAAAAGAGGAGTGGTTAAATATGGCTTACCCAGTAATGATTCGTAGTTCTCGCACAGAGCTTCGAAGCGAGTGTAAAAAGAAGTCACCAAAAACTGATGTTGATAGGTGCAAGTGAGAGGAGATGCTTGTGTGCATTAAAATTCGTTTTAAAGTGACCATCAAAGTTATCCTGAGGGCAGGAGAGCGGGAGGGTCTATCTATTATGTGTGTTAGGATTTGGCATAGTTTGTCAATGTCGATGTCAGGGCAGTCTGGCTGGGAAACATGATCAGAGTGCCCGTAGTCACAGATGTGACAGAATTGCATTTCTTTAGGCCGAGTTTCTTGGGTCACGGCTAAACTCCCTACCATAGCACAGGGAATACGGCCTAAAATTCTCAAGAATTCGCATTTATATTGCTCTGAGAGACCGCTGAGAGACTCGCTCCTACACACTTCATCAGTATATAGAATGTTACACACCCAAGGCTCCCCCACTCACGAGATAGCAATATTTAACCCTTCTAAATCCCCGGGGCCTTCAAAGGACAGCAATCGGTGTAATTTTAGGATCAGCTGTTGAGCCAAATCCTCTTTGTCCTTAGGTTTGTCTAAGTGCCCCGTGTAGCGATTTTGTGGTCCTTGGATGGTCGAGCAAGTTGCCATTGCCCCGTCTGACAGAGTAGAAGGCGCTAGGATGCTTGTATTTTGATTATTGTAAGGTAGGCTGCTTGGGTGACCAAATCCTGAGTCTACTCGAGTGTGTGATTTTAAGAACTCTTGTATTGTAACCTTTATTCTGATTAGTTTTACGGTTCATACCCGAGTAAGCTCAAGGATATGTACCTGAAAATAGGACTCAAATGATTTGAATGAGTGAGTTTTTTTAATAGCACCATTTAAAGCAGGGAGTAGAATATTATTACACCTAGTATATTGGCCTGCACACGGAGAAACATTAGCGAAGTCTTCGATAAATTTACCTAGTTCAAGTTGGAGGACAGGAAGGCGGTCCAAATTGTTTAGACTTATCATATCTCCCACGATTCGCAGGAGATGGTCTGCTAGTTCCATCTCGGACGAGGAGAACCCATGAGTGTAGCGGGATTGAATGGATCTCAAAAAATGAATGCAGACTTCGGTTTTATTCTCGTTGTCATTTGAATTAGTGTCTTGGAGCCACTGTAAAGCCACCTTCCATAAACGTTGGTACCCATTCAATATCCAAGCCAGGTTCTGTCGGATAAGTGGCTTATTAGCAACAGGCAGACTGGTCGCCTTATTTAGCGTAAAGACTTCCAATAGATGGAAAGACAGAGTAATTGCAATGGGAAAAGTCCTAATTTTAACCCGCTTGTCAAAAATTTCCCTTGGAAGGCCAAGTTTGCCTAATACTACAAAAAGAGGCCCTTGCGACATGGGTATTAACAATTTGATCATGGATACATCGCGTGGTTCCCGAATCTTATATTCCTCAAGGGAAATTAGCATTTCTAGAAGGGATTAGTTCAATATCTCAAAGTAACTTGTAGATATTGACAAACCAGTCGCACAAGCACGCAGCAATGCAGAGATGCTATGGCAAGTAGGCCATAATTTGGTATGCTTATACTGAGCAAAAACTATACTCGAAAAGATGCGAACTATTTTTTCCCCGACAAATCCTTTGCTCCAGAGGCTAAA
The DNA here is from genome assembly GCA_027569235.1 of Aspergillus sparsus. NCBI lineage: Eukaryota > Fungi > Ascomycota > Eurotiomycetes > Eurotiales > Aspergillaceae > Aspergillus > Aspergillus sparsus. Next base: position 54,376 of record JAPDES010000099.1, read on the forward strand.
AAGGTATAGAAGCCGGACAACTAGCCAAGCGTAGAGTGGCGCGTATGCTCTTTCCCCGAGTATTTCTGGGTCGGGGGTTTCTACCAGCGTTTGCGGGACTTTCTCAACAACCGTCTGAATGATATCTAGACAATCCAATAGCTGCGCATTCAGGTCTTCATTGTTTGATAGTTCATCCCTAGAAGACGTGCATGGCTCCAACCCCGCCTTTAGGACTATGCAAATCAATTTGCTAACATCAGTGACATTATCATCCAGACGCAGCTGGCTAAATTTCCCTTCCACGAGTTCCTGCCGAAGCTGTGTAAATGTCTCTCGGGATAGGTTATGGGTTTGGGCGCCTTGGGATGAGAGGCGAGGCGCAAGCTGCGCTGCTAAGGTAGATGAAACTGGCTCTGCGGAGGTCCAATCGCTCGTAGCCAGCCTGGAGCTTGGACGAGCGTTTGAGTCGGCTGCGGACATTTGTAATATGTTAAAACATGGTAATTTAACTGGCGTCAATGGTTGACAAGGCCGGTCGGGATTGTGTATATTGGATTTTTGGGTTTTGGAGAGAGAAATTATGACCTAAAACTTGAGTAGGTAGCTGGTGGGCTGGGCTAGCTAGGGTGTGGTAAAAGATGGTTAGACACGCGTAATACACGTTTACTGCAACCTACCAATCATCTTTCGCTAAAACTCATTACTATACCACGGACGTTTTCTGAAACTGCCTAGGTAAGTACCAGGTAAGTACTTAACTAAGTAGTACTGTACTACATTGCTAAGTCCTGGACCCTAAAGCACCAATTTGCTATACTAGCTCTATGGAAATTTTAGGTACCTATCTAGGTAGATCAATACTTAAATAACTAGTTGGCTAAAATCTGGACCTCCTTTAATACAGACCCCTACAGTGCCTACCTAACTATCTGGGTCCTGTGATAGCACGTGTCGGCAGTATCCTAATAAGTACATATGATTGGTTGCCTAAAGAAAAATATGAAAGATCTATCAGGTAGGTACCTATTTATACTTTCGAGGTGCAAACTCCCATTTTTGCCTTGTTTTAGAACAAGGGAAAGGAAGTGAAGCCTTACCTCTTCTTATTGTGTATAGTATCTATTTTTTTGCAATTTACCTTTAAAGCCTCTATAACTTTCAGGCTCAGATTCGGCCTCAATTCCTTGAACTGCTGGCTTGAGTTCGAACACTACCACATTTTTGCAGACCTACACCCAATCGTTCAACCTAGCAGTAAGGGAGCCTAGGAGAACAATTGAAAATCTCTCAAACATTCTCCGATCAAGGGCGAGCCATGGCCGACAGTTCTAATCTTCAGCTGGAAGCCTCTTTCCAGGCTTATTTCATGGAACAAGCTTTAGAAATGGTATTTTATTCCTAATTGATGGGATGAAAAGCAAAGGAGCTTATGGCTATTCTAGGCAAGGAAAGCACTTGAAATAGGCGAAACGCCTGTAGGGTGTGTCTTGGTATATGACAATAAAATAGTTGGATCTGGAATGAATGATACAAATAGATCGATGAATGTAGGTGTTTAAGGTCTTAGGTTATGACAAACGATAATGCTGAGAGAATACGATATGGGAAATCACTGCCTAGCTGTGATGAGTGACAAATTAGTTGTTTGTGTAAAGTCATATACATGTCCCATAATTCTAACATCTTATATACAGGGAACAAGACATGCCGAGTTTATTGCTATCCAGGAGATGCTACAGCACTATCCTCGATCAGCATTGCATTCAACAGATCTATATGTGACAGTTGAACCCTGTGTGATGTGTGCTTCTGCTTTAAGGCAGTACCGGATACGAAGTGTCTACTTTGGCTGTGGGAATGACAGATTTGGAGGTACAGGAAGCATCCTAACCTTGCACTCCGAGTATGTCAGCAGCTCCTGCCCTGAAGGAATTGACGTTAACTAATTTTGCCTACTAGTCGCTCAATCGACCCACCATATCCCGTGCATGGTGGGCTGTACCATAAGGAAGCTATAATGTTGCTTAGACGATTTTATATACAAGAAAATGAAAAGGGTATGCGTGCAACGAAGTTACATGTGTCTCTTGTACCTTTATTTTCATTTTGCTCAATAGTTAACCTTTTGATAGCTCCGAAGCCACGGCCCAAAAAGAACCGAGAACTCAATACTACATTTGAAGATGAGAGCTAAGAATACAACACGGAGGAATTACGGATGTTATACGGATAAATAAAATTCTTAGATAGTCAATGAGAATGACAAACTTAATATTAGTCTAATTTCCTTTTCTCTTCAAGGAGTCCAAGGAAACCCCATGCGGTATTTATTGGGAAAGGGTTGCAAAAATTTTGGCATATAAGAATACATTGCTTTGTAATGGATGATTTGAGCTTAAAAGGTACAAATGAGGCTTCAAGATTTTGCCAAGCGTTCCGCCTCGAGTTCCCGTTCAGCCTGTTGGTAGTATTTGGCCGTATCGACACCGTGCTTTAGTCTAGTCAGGTTACTAGTTCTCAAAAACCGGGCTGAAGATGAAAGGCAAAAAAAGAAAAAAAAAATTTTCAACTAACCTGGTCATGGTTGACAATGTTGAACCACGGAAGAACGTGGATAAAAAGCTCAGAGTACCTTGAGTTTCTAGCGGCGACACCTTGAAGATAGGCAGACACCGTTGACGTGCCGTACAAAGGCTCACCCTTTTTAACCTTTTCGACCATTTCTTTCATATCCATCTCAGCCTCCCTCGAGTTTTCCGTGAAACCATAAAAGCGATCTATGGGGAAGTAAGTCCATATTCTCGAAACCAAGCACCCAACCTGTTCAAGGGAACCACATACTGCAGGATCTCTGGTAAAACACATGTAGACCTCCAATGAGACCAATAGCTGTAGCTAGTCGCATAACGGGTGAAAATCCTCCTCTGCCTACGTGGGATGGGCTCACTCGTTCCATAACCCAGAACGCAAGTGGCGAAGCGGCGGCCATTCCAGCACCAACGGCATAGTCGGAGGGTCGTGCGTATCCAAAAACTCGTCTCAAATGCCTAAAATGAGGTCAGTATCTCTATATCACCGACCCATCTCCTAATTGAGTATCATATTATCCGGGTGATCCGTACGGGTCAGAGTCAATGACCTGCGAGAAATCAATTGTTAGCAACAACTATGCATTCAGTTTGATAGGGTTGGGATAGGGATAGGTAGGAATATACGGGATAATCGGTATTGGCCCGCTTTGGCGGTATAATTGTTGTGGTTCTATCAGTAGCCATTGTGAATAAGCTATTCCCGTGGGAGGTCTGCAGTGCTCTGCTATTCAAAATGACGCTGGCTTTAGAGGAGTTGAACTGGGTTGGAGGAGAGAGTTGCGCCAAGCTCGATGCTTCTCAGTTAGGACTAGCATAATGCCGCTTTTGCTTAAAAAAAAAAAAAACTTGACCAAATTATGTACTAAGTACAGTCTGAAAGTAATGATAGTTAATTTTTTTCTAAAAAGTGCAAAATTAAAACTATATAGATTAGAAACTGCTTTAATGGTGATATTTGAATTGTATCGACTGCAGTGGACATAAAATGTTAAATAATTTGAAAGATTCCCCTGTAATAATGTCTTTCAAATAATCCATGATGCGATATCGGTATTGTCATATACTAACACTGTATTTATAATGTGCTCCCAGGTAATCAAGAGTCACATGTTAGCGCGCGTCGCTTCTCGGACGCGTTTCTTGATGTATAGGATAGCTTTTTGAACACTTTGAGCATCAAAGGTTACAACAAAGAAAGTCTAATAGATTCTTCAAGCTGCAAAAGAATCCTTAATTAAATTATTCAGAACTAGGCTTTTATCTACGAATTTCAAATGGCGAATGAAACCTCACCCCCACCTGCAAATTATCTCGATGACCTATTTGATTACGATGTTGGACTAGATGAGATACTCTCAGACATCCCAAACCAGTCAAAGGACAAGAATAATGCACAAAAATTACCTGCGCCACCCGATAATTCCGGGCTTGTGTTAGGATTAGATGAGGAGGTAAAGGTTGCTAAAAAGAGACAGCCTGTTGCTAAGCTTGACGAGGGCCGGTAGGCCGGAACCCTTAACAAAGATTCTATTGACCTCTTACTAATTTGACCAACAGGTTACTCTCACAAGCTGGTATTCCAAAATTGCGCTACACTGCCAAACAAAAATTGAAGTTTAAAGGAAAAGGGCATGAGGTTTGACACCTTAACTGGCGCTCTCTCTCTAGCTATTTGAGCCTTGGGAATCTAACTGTTTTCGATGATAGTTCTCTGATATGGCTCGTCTGCTTAATTTCTACCAACTATGGCTTGATGATCTGTTCCCCCGCGCAAAATTTGCTGACGGTCTGACAATTATCGAAAAGTTGGGCCATTCCAAACGCCTACAAACGATGCGAAGGGAGTGGATTGATGAGGAAAAGCCAAGGATAGCACATAGTCCATTGAACGATTTACCAACGGAGCATGGGAATCAACAAATGCCAGTTAATGAGCGCAGTATGGCAGAAAACATCGAACCACCCCCAGCCCTGGATAGTGCGACCCGCTTTGATATGACCCAAGATCGAGACGAGTTCGATCAAGAGTTATTTATGCCGGTTGATAACAATGAGGATTCTGGCGGCCAACTCCATCCAGATGATGATGAGCTTGATGCCTTATTAAAAGAACAAGAGGATATGGAAGGTTTAGGCAGTAATGTGTCAATTCCAGCAGAACCCAACATTTCCTATGGTATCGACATGGAGGCAGATGAATTAGAAGCTATGCAACATGAGGCAGATGAATTAGAAGCTATGCAACAAGAGTTAGATGAATTAGAAGCTATGCACCAAGAGTTAGATGCGCTTGGTGATCTAGCTCCTTAGCCGAATGGATACACCTGTAATCTATTTATCTACAAATTCATGACCAAAACAGGCATCACCTGTTCGTTGAAATGCTAGCTTGGCTTGCTACTGAATGCTTGCAGTCTTTTTTTTTTTTTTTTTTTTTAAAAAGAAGAAAATAGTAATAATTAAAACTAGCTTTACCGATTTGGAGGATCTAACAACATTCATATGTAGAAATTTTTGAAAAATAGATGCAAAAACCATGTAAGCTCATATTCCTATGCAGTATTAATAACAATAAAAGTACATTTGAGCTCGAAATCTTAAAGTAAGATGCGGTCAGTACGCCTAGGCCAATTTCTATGACCCCAACCAGTTTCATCTAAAAACAAGTCTTTAAATTGAGCAATAAATAGTATCCACGGAGAATAGAGAGATGCATGCTTTTTAAATACCCTATCCCTATTCCAGATTTGCCCCTGAATCTCATCTGGAGGTCCTTTACATTCACAACGTTGCAGGTTCTGTAAACACTGAAAATTGACCACCACCACCAACCCAATTGAGTTTCTTCCCACGAACAGCAGTATTCTCAACGATAGTTGCAACTTCAACATCGTCTTGCGTGCCCTGGCCAGTTTGATATGTTGCAGAAAATCCCCAGGTCCAGGGACGACCATCAGTGTCAATGGCCAGCGAGTGATCCGATCCGGCAGCAACGGCGTTTGCCTTGAGACCTGGGACAGGTGTGGGCTCAATTAGGATTCGAGGGCGCCCACGCTCATCTTTAATGACCGAATCCTCGGGGAGACTGTCAATTTTTAGACCAGCCTGGTAACCATCCAAACGGCCCCAGACAAGGCAATCACCATCGCCGGCAATAGCGAGTGAATGATGAGCGCCACCACAAATCTGAGTAATATTTTTCTGGGATAGCGATTTCACTACTGTCGGGTGGACAATCGCGGCTTCACTGTCACCAGCATGTTCGCGAATACCGGTTTCCCCGAAGCTATTTAGGCCCCAGGCGTAAACCTTGCCGGATTGGTGGACGGCGAAAGAGTGAAAAGCGCCACAGCCGATGTGTACGATGTTCTTAGGGAGACCGAATTCACGTGGCTGAAGTCCGTTCAATTTATTGCGTTCAATTATACGGCGACCCAGTTGGTTTTGTTGGCCAGACCCCCATGAGAACACAGCGCCCTTGTCATTTAGAGCAAGAGTATGATTATCTCCACACGCTAGGTGCTTTACTTTTTTGAGAGCAGGGATCAGAGCAGGAGTTGACTGGACCTGATTGGTAGCATCGAATCCCAGGATACCATCGTTACTCTAAGTTACATATTAGCTTGGTCACCACTAAAGGAGAGCGTTAAGACAAGATGGAAAGAACATACCCTGAATGTTCCCCAACCGTAAACCTGGCCATCGTCTGTGAGAGCAAAACTTGAGCTATCACCAGCAGCGACCTCTACAAAGACAGTTCCTTCGGGGAAAACATCGGACGGGATGGCGGTGGGAGTTGATTCACGAGGGTTAAGGTCAGGACTATCGTCCGACTCCGAATCTGAGTTGTTCTCATCCATGTCCTTATATCCGCCATCCCATGTAGTATCCCTGCCAAGCGCGCCTTGGTCATTGACACCCCATGTGAGGATTTTGTTGTCATGCGTAAGGGCGAGACAGTGCATACCGCCAACAGCCACCTGCACGACGCCGACACGGTCCGGCAGCAGGTGGGGATTTAGGCGCGGTCGCTTGACATCAATGGCATTTTTCTCGGGCCCAAGACCAAGTTCACCAGAGCTACCCTCACCGCAGACGTAAACATTGAGTCGTGTAGTCGGTGCTTGGTTAATGACTACCTTGGGCTTTGGCTTTGGGGCGGGCTTGGGGGCCGCGCGTTTGGCAACACGAGCTTTCTTAGGCTGAGGAGGTGCCTCCTCATCCTCAGCTTCAGCTCTACGTCTCTTTGGAGCAGGGGCTGGAGTAGGAGCTGGGGAAGGAGCGGCTTCGGCTGGTTTTGTAGGAACAGCAGCATCCTTCTTGGGTTTTCGGGTGGTGGTCGATTTCGTAGTGGTTGGCTTCTTGGTCGCAGCAACCCCAGTGCGCCCTCGAGTGGTCGGCTTTGCCTCCTTAGTATCTTTCGTAGCCTTCGTATCTTTCGTAGCCTTATTAGCTTTGACAGCCTTAGTAGTTGTGGTTGCTTTGGCAGCTTTAGTGGTGGTGCTTTTTTTGGCTGAAGCCTTTGTCGCGCTCTTTTTGGGAGGCATTTTTAGTGTTGTTTGGTCGGCGACCTTGAATTATTTGAAGAAAACAAAACACAATGATGAAAAAGGGTGAATTGAAAGATCAATTGGGAGATGAGGTTGGAGGAGTAAGAAGGAGAATTTGGAGAGAGGAAGGGGGGAAGGAGAATAAAGCAAAAGGCTAAAGGGTTCTTTTGTTGTTGATAAAAAAAAATAAAAAAAAAAAGGTGCGCGCCGGAATCTTTTCCTCTTGTTGTTATTGCTGGAGCGAATCACGCGCTAAAAGACCAAGTGTTGACATGCCTAAACCTTGTATTAAATTCCAGCTTTCCCAATATTTACTAAGACAATAATTATTAGTTACTAGCTTGTCTTTCACATACTTTGCTTTTTATTATGGGATGAGGAAATTCATTCAGGCCTCGGAATAGAGTACAAGGCTGATTCTCTTTCTTCTTCTTATATGAGAGAGAGAGAGTTCCTGCAGCCCCCCCCCCCCTTTTTCGGAGGATATCTACTGTATAATTGCCACAAAAAACACGCATGCACATCCCCCCAAATGGGCCCATTTCTGTGGCAAGAGTGTTCGGAACTTAGGGTCGTGATTAATCTTAAATCCGTTTCGCTAGCTCGACTTCCTCACCAGGAAGATGCTGCTTCATAGTGGAATATCGAAAAATCAAACAAAGAATCCTTTCTTAGATACATACTGTCTAGTCCATGTCGCCTCAAACTACAAAGAAGTTAAACCGGGCAAATAGAACAGTATATCGCCTAATTCGGTCATCATCATTATCTTCGTCACTAGGATCACGTTGCCACATTGCATTATATACATAGAGCCCCAAATTTCCTCCCAGTTGCCCATCCTGTTGCTATCTTATATCAGCGTTACTAGGATTCGGCTCCTGAGGGGATACGGGGGCCTGAGTGCGAATCTTCCCACACATTATGACGTTTTGTCCTAGTGGTGTCCATTTCACTTCTTTAGGGTTCAGTGCAGCATTTGGCTTCCCTTGCTCATCACACTTCGAATCTGGGCTCACGCTTACCCCCCCAGAGCCTAGATAGGTCGGTGCAACAGTCACGATAATCGAGTCAATAAACTCGGCATATTCAGGATTCAGGAGCTCACTTAAGACGGTTCCACCTCCTTCAATCATAACACTCTTAATGCCCTCCGACGCCAAAGCACGTAGAACAGCCTCCCAACGTAGACGCCAGTTTTGATTATATTCCACAATACGAAGGAAATCGCCCCCGTAGCCTTTCAGCATCATTAATTTCTGTGGGTCGATTTGAGCTCCTGGGGACACGACAACCCACGGCGCTTTACCTTTGCCCTCGACCGCGGTACGCAACATCCGGCATTCGGGGTGTACTGGCCACCGGCCCGTAGGATCTATGACCACCGGCCGTGGCTGCCACATCCTTCCAAGCCCACCGAACCCACCTGCACCTTCTAGCCTGCAGTTTAGTCCGGGGTTATCTGCAAGCACTGTTCCGACCCCAATCAAAATTGCGTCGTGGCGCGATCTGAGGTAATGCGTCATTAATTTGGCTTCTGGTCCCGAAAGAACAGTTTGCATGCCCGGGAGAAGCGAGATCTTGGAATCCATTGAAGAGGCATAAGACAGTGTGACATGAGGAAACTGGCGCCTCTCATCTTGTTTTGGGAGATAGGGCTCTAGGAAGTCCAATGGGAAGTGAGGAAAAGATAATGTATCAGAAGGTAACGGCGAGTTAACATTTGTCTTGGGTAGGGTCGCTTCGGCTGGGATTGTGCTATCGCCGTCAGTTGTCCGTGTCCTGACAATACCATGGCCTTTTTGATACTCATAACCATCATGCGGCACGAGCTTCACCTCTGGGTTTTGTATCCTCCACTTCGCGGAGACGTTACGAACATCTGTAACTGTGCAGAACTTGCCCCCTGCCTCCGTAAGCTTCTGGGGCTCTTCCCGAAATTTGGTATAAATGGAAGATGGCAAATATCCTTTGATTGCTTCCCGCCTTGCAAATTCCATCAGCCCAGAATTTCGCTTCACTTTGTCAATAAAATCCAGGTCGTGGGTATGTATGCGGCTGCTTCCTGGGGTCCTTGAGATAGTAACTGTAGAATATGCTCCTTCAAATTTGACAACCTTGATCTGAAAGTTGCAGATGCCCCCTTCGCGGACGCGTTTTTTTCGGGGACGCTTACCCTCTGGTAAGGGGCGGGTTTCCGAGGTACGATGAGTTGGCCGTCGCAAGCGACACATATAGTAATCTGTAGTACAGTGACCCTCTTTGCTAGAGTTTGACCTTTGTTTAACCCACACGTTATCGATGAATGGCCAGTAAGTTTCGAATTCCTCGAGGCTAATTTCGATAGGGTCTTTGCATTCAAACATCACTTGTCGAATTCTTGCGAGATTAGGGGGATTATTGATAAGGTTATAATTTGAAGGTATGCCCAATTCCATGTCGTTGATACCTTCATCCCGATTATTGTTCAACCCTCCCGCGACCCCATTTCGCGAACTCGAGGTGCCTTCCACTCTGATAGTATTCTCAGATCTGGAACCGCCTTGGGCTCCCTCGGAGACCTCCACATTGTCGCAAGTGTGATGCTGCGATAGCAGCTGGTTCTCAAGTACTAAAGGTTGCGCCGTGATACTGTTGTTACCAGAGGCCTCTTGCATCCCCTGATCTGATATAGACTCTGTTATCGCTTTGGCCGATGCTGATACCCCATTGTAAGAGGAAGCCGGATTAATATTAGAGGATTCTGACTTGGAGCTCCCTTCAGAAATGTCGCAAGCATCATGGCCCATGTCGAACGCTGCAAAATATTGCGGTCGGGTGGGGATTCCTAGGGACGCATAAACATAGGTAGTATACAACTACAACCAGCGTAATTTAATTCATAATTGGATAAAAAAAAGGTTATACACTAGCCATAAACATCAAGCAGAAGCTAAAAAAGCGCGCCGGTGCTTCTTGTGGCTGGATCTCAAGCCGTCACAGAAATCTTGTCGGACGTTTTCGCAGTCAGTTCTGCTGAAGCCACACCCTTGACCCGCCAGACCTTGGCGCCCAAGCTTCGCGGAAATGATCCGCACCTGGTCAGCAACCAAGAGTTGCACCACAATGCATGGATGATATCTTCGCTTTTCTTGCCCTTTCTTCTTCTTCTTCTTCTTCTTCTCCTTCTCGTTCTTATTTATATTTACTTCTACAAGACATGGAGCTGCGGAGAAAAAGGGAAAGGATTCTGAAGGGCGCAGGGATGCGAAGAAATCTTTTTGCACAGGTTCCCAGAATTTAACTCACGAAGCTATGCACTATAACAAGCAGTTTCAACTAACTTAAATAACAAAGTGCTAGTATGCGCCAATATCTGAGCCAGCACGCGCTAGAGTCTCATAGACTCTAGGTGGTAACTTGTATTTGACCATACCAGAGAATATCATCAGATCCTTAGCCATGACCAGCAACTCTTCTGCAAGGCCTTGTCTCATATCATTCTCATATGCCCCAGAGTTCAATCGCTCCCGCTCCTGGCCAATGCATGTGATACTCCATATGATTACGTGGCCAACATTAGAAGAGATGATCGATGGTAGTGACGAAAATACCTGAGCCGCACTTCGAATGTAAGGAACAGAGCCCCTAGCCCGCAGGGGGAGGACACCGAGCTCATTAATGATCTAACAAATTGCGAGTCAGTGGCAGGAAAAGAAAAAGGCGGTAGTAAAGTAGGAGAGAAAAAAAAAAAAAAAAAGAAAGAAAGAAAGAAAAGAGGGGAGACCGGGGGGGGGGGTTACACGTACGTCCAGAGCCAATGTCCATTTTCCAGCCTCAACCTCTGTTTTGGCCTCCATCATCCGGAGTAGTAGACCACATGCATCACGATTAGCCTGACGGATTCGCTGGTAGTAAAGGGCATTTCTATTATAAAGACCAATCATATTCTTTGCCAACGTCACAGGATCCTCCACAGCCGTCAAGCTGAGACTAGTTCCAGCTTCTGCTAGAGGTTGCTGTGCGCCGTCCTGTGTTAAGTTGGTGCGTGGTCGTAATGGTTGCAACTTCAGGGTAGGTCCCCCCAACGTTACAGCCACAGAATCGGATAAGGTCCTATTGATAATCTCAATTACGCGGTCATAGTCTTCAGCGAGATGGTACAGAAGCACAGAGTCGGTTATCAATCCCTTATCCTCGGCAACGGCGGCCGCTTGCACAGTTATTGTTTTCAGGAACTCTTCTTGATCAACTAGTTTTATCAAGTTGATTCGCTGCTCGATCAATCCCTTGATTCTCGTGCCGTCGGACCGGATGTCACCTAGCAATTTGGCAAAATCCCTTGTTTCTAGGATGAACTCCCGCAATGCTTCGTGACAAATCGAAGCTTGCGATTTGCCAAGAGATCCTGGGAGGTCGGCATTCAGGCAGAGCAGCGAGAAATAGTCGATAGCTGCCTCCACATATGCCGTCCGGAATTCTTTGGTATACTGGGTGATGAGGTAACCAAAATTAATCTGGGGATATTGCTTCACGGTAAATGATACTATTGAAATTAGCGGGCGTGATAGGTAGAAAAGATAGATAAATAGGTAACTCACAAATTTCTTCTCCTGAGGTATAGAAATCAGAGACCCGGAGAAGGCCGTAATAGGTAAGGGCAATCGCAAAGTGCACGGCACTAACAGGGGCGTAAGATCCAAGGTAGGAAACAGCTTGCTCAAACATTCCTCCTAGAATTTGTAGCAAGAAGAAAGTTCCGTAACCACCAGGACCTTCTTGGCCCTTACCGAAAACTCGATGCCCAATTTCTGTGATATCAGTTTGGATGTCTTCAAGTCCAAAAACATCGCCTGCAACCTCTTCGGCCCGGTCGTCCTCTCGGGCTAAGGAGAATTGGAGCCACATCCAGTCTTCAACAGTTTGGTTCACATGGTCCAACCGTCTGCGGCCAAGGTCACAACGGCCAATAATCTTATAACATGCCATTCGATATGGGTCAACGGTATTATCGGGGGCATTGCGCGATCGCTGTTGGTATTCGCCATTGATTTTCTGTTGCATATCTCTTGGTAACCGCCTGCTTTGGGCATATGTTGTCATATACGTGACAAATTTATGATCCAGTGAGCGGAAGCCAGGGTCTTGACTCACGTATTCCGCTGCTTCGGTGATAAATCCGCACCTAAGCAAAAAGAAAATGAGGATCCAGCAATAATCTTGACCAACCATCTGCAGCTCTGTTGAATCGGGCGCGAGATCTTTCCTAGCAGCTCGGAGTCGAACATAAGCACGAATCTTGTTTATCACTGATGGTATTCCACCAAGCTGCGCTTCGCGAGGATTCTTAGCAATTACACTTTCAACCTCACTGTAAAATGACCTTTCAAGGAACTTTCGGGAACCCTCGAGGATCCGCTTTCTGAAACTAACTGCCGGGTTGGAATTTGGGACCTCATTCAAATAATCCTCGGAGAATTGGCGTTCCTTTACTGCGCCCGGGTCTGACAGGTTTACAGCATCTGATGTCTCTCCGATAATACTTATCAGTGCTTGATATGCATCAAAAAGTTGCCGGGGAACCTAGAATACAATTAGCGTTTCGTAAGGCTGAACTATATTGTGGGAAGACTCACATCACCGCCAGCATGTTTTTCAACCTCAGAAAATTCATGCAGGATTGGAAAGGTACGAGTTTGCAGTCTGGCAGAATTCAAAGATTGGACCTTATCAGCGTAATAGCCCATTTTTTCCCGCAGAAATCGCAAGTCTGACGTGTGGGACCCTGAGTTTTCATTACGCTCCGTGGAATCTTCAAAAAGCTGATAACCCGGCTTTCCAGTCCCAGGGGTGCCGATCACTGATCTTTCCAAACCAGAACGCCCGAAGACACTTCGGCGAGACATGCCAGAAGGGCCATCGGTCGGTGTAGGGCCAAATGGGGTTGTTTGCTTTGTGGTGCGACCAAACGATCCTTTAGAATCACTGGTGGGATCGTCTTTTTGAGACAGTCCAAAATGTTGGAATATTTTCTGGCGTTGCTCCTCCCAATCTAGGTCCACCTTTTCTTCCAAGAAGGTATCAAAATCTCTTTGGGTTCGAGCAAGACTTTCGGCGACCATTACTTGACGGCCGCGTTGCTGTACATTCCTCAAATACTTCTGGTTGTCCGGATCGAAGGTGTCGGCCTCTTTTGAAGGAACTGAGACAGATGCTTGAGGGTCTAAGGCTTTAAGATCCCGTAACGCGTGACCCGGGGAAACGCCAGAGGCGGCGAGTAGGTAATGACTAAAAATCAAGAAATAAGCAAGAATCTCAGCAACAACAGCTTGCACTACCCCAGTACTTACGCCTTGCTGCTTAAAACCTGTGGGTCCTTCAGCGCCCCGGTGCCAAGCCCCCTGGCTTTTCTGCGAATATCATCGAGACCCAATTGGAGGTTCGGTAAATCTTCAAAATTACTGTTTTGAGCGACTGCGGTTAGTGGTCTCTTTTTACCACGCTCTAGAAGGCTATTGAAAAAGGCAGGTTGAGTTGGCTGTGTGGTAGACTGTCCTAGAGGTATAGCGCCACCATTCCCTTGAGTCTGCCCAAAAATTGAGGATTGAACTGGTTGTTGCTGAGCCTGAGCCGGGCCCCCAAATATGGAGTTGTTTGAAGGCGCTTGCGTTGCGGGAACATTTCCAAAAATGCTCGTTGGGTTATTTGCAGAAAATATGCTCGACGGTTGTTGTTGTTGTTGTTGTAGTGGTGGTGTTGGTTGCTGCTGTGTCGTCGTTCCTAGGCCACCGCCGCCAAATAAAGAGGCTGAATTTGCAAAAGCCATCAAGAGAAATTGTTTTCGTAAGATTTGGCAAGGTGGTGAATTAGACACCGAAAACCTTTGCAGGTGTTGGCTGTTTGGATTGCCGACTCCAGTAGTGATAAAATATTCTGTTTTTCTGTATTTGTTGTTGTTTTTTTTTTTTTTTTAGCTCTGGTGTTATCTTGACACATTAGTTTGGAAGTGGGTGCACTTACAAGAAATAGTATTTGCGATCAATGATTGATCGAAAGAGAATGTTATTTGTTCTCCCGCCAACAGATTTTAAAATGTTTATCTGAAGGGAGCTTCATGGTGTCGCTGAGCACTTCTTCCGAACTTGGTTTCGCCGGACTTTTAATTTACCGAGCCATTATTACTGTTTTTCTACTCAAGGAAGTTGTTAAACAAGCCATTCTCTCGCCTGTCCATTCTAAATACTATGCCCCTGTCTTCTATACTTTTTCCAATTTAATGGTTTGCGGGATTTGATTGAAATAATAAATTTCTATATCTTAAAGCCAAACATTCTGCTTTGAGCACCACCGAGAGATATGCCTGTGTTTCAAGCCAAAACTTTTCGACGCGCGACAACAGCATCCTCGTCGTTAGGGGAGAAAATCGGCGCAGCATACAGATCTCGCCTTCCCAGACACCCCTTTCTTCTCTTTGGTCTTCCATTTGTTATGATTATAGTTGCTGGATCGTTCGCTTTGACCCCAGCCGCTGCTCTCCGGTATGAGAGATATGATCGCAAAGTCAAGCAGCTAAGCCAAGAAGAAGCGATGGATCTTGGCCTCAAAGGCCCCGATGGAGAAGAGGGAATCAAAAGAAATCCTCGCAGGAGAATAATTGGGGATGAGAAAGAAGAATACTATGTATGTTTTCATTCATGCAATTTAAGGCAGCTAGAAGCTACTGGCCGATGGTTTTTTTCTTCTTCTTATAATTAGGCACTAATATTGCTTTTAGAGACTCATGGCTAAAGACCTAGATAGCTGGGAACAAAAAAGAGTAAAAAGATTCAAAGGTGAACCCGATGGGAGGATATAACTTATTTTACCGAACTACAACTGGGGTTGTTTTCCGCTTCTGGGCCAAGTGGTTAGAAACTCCTCCTACCTTTTTTGGCCCTGATGATAAAACTCAAAGTGCTTGCCAAATAACACCCATATACGTAAAAGGGCTGCCTACCCAGGTATGTATCTGGTGGGTTTATTACTGGATTCTAGAGAACTAAATTTCTTCTCAGATATATCGGGTCATATGGCATAAAATGGTATCATATTGGCCTCCATGGATGTTAGCATTATTAAGAGTAAATATTAACTAGCCTACCAAAGCTCAACATTCCACAACAAATCTGTCTCGTTCAAATCAGCAACAGTCATGACGACAAGCTTGTCCAAGCGACACCAGCCCTTGTTTCCCACTTTGTAATGCAAAGCTATGGGCTAGCTTCCTGTTTAATCGAAATTTTCACCAAAAACAAGCAACTATGCCATAAATCTAGGCAATAATTATCAATGTGAAGACTCGCAAGCGCTCGGAGACTTGCAGAAGCCATGCGCACAGGCTTCTCTCATACGGTGTTCTTCAAGCCCGTGTCATTCCACTAATACTAATCTTACCACCCCCTGTTCTGCACCTGATCTATGCCCATACGTACAGACCATCAGATGTCCTTTGCAAAATCAAATGTCCAACGGGGACAGCTTAATTAGCCAAGGAAGTAAATCTAAGCAAATTGTCTCTCTCGTCACCCTCTACCGATAATTCAGGAAATCCTTACTTACACAGAGTGACTCCCTTGCTCATAAAAGGCTATTGAAACTTATGACTTTGGATTAAAATGCCGCTCCGATGGCAGGTCTCACTGATCGCAAACTTCAACCTGATATTATTAGGTATCGATTTGATCATGCTACAAAACTAATAAATTAATTAATTAACCATAAGAACCCTCAGTAGTGGGGTAATAATACACTATCTGGGAGGCGACGTCCTTTTGTAAAGAAGGCCTTCCACTAAGGATCCCTTCCACACGCTTGCTGTCAGTTGTTCTAGGTTCCTAGTGGCTAGAGGAGATCCAGACCGGCCGGCGCAGCACGAGTTTCAAGCAACATTTGCCGCTTCTGACCATCCTTTTCCACACATAACGTCATTTCCGGCGATCAACATTGCTCCCCCCATTTTTTCTTACCCTTCATTCGCCCTTCCAGAAATTTCCTCCTCCCTCACTGGTATCAACATTCAGTATTATTTGCCTCAAAATCGAACGATGTAATGATCCCAATAGCGAAACCTCACCCCCCCACTTTTTCTTTACGCACTTCGATTGGCTCAAGAACTTACTGGATCTGGGCCTTCTCATGTGTGACCTCAAACTTTGAAAGCCACGATTACTCTTTTGGCCAGAACTTGTCACGGGTGTGGTTGGAAACGCCCTTTAGCTTCCGACTCCTGTCTTCGCACTGGGGTTTTGACCATCAGATGCCTTTACGACGTTGATACTCATATTTTGATAATTTATTTCCTAGCAGGTAGTCGATCTACTTTGCAAACACAAAGCCAATCGTCTCTCATTCCCCTCTCACCACCTCTCTTTACCCACACCGTCTTGGGTCCCGGTCTTGATACATATATACGCATTAAATTAGCCATACCGCTCTGTCCATCTTCCCTTCTCCCTTATTAAATAACTAATACCTACGCTCTATTGATATATTCTTAAAGTTGTTCGTTTGCAGATTCCTGGTGAAAAGCTTTTGTCATCCGGCGTCTCTGTTACTTTGGGTTTACAAACTGGTCCCGAGATGGCAAGTGGACTTTAATATTGTTTGATTTCGGTCCGAGATATCGGAAAATATAGAGACTTCTTGTTAGCGGATTAAATTATGTCTACTTTGACAGGTCCAAGATCACCTACATCTCCATGGCCGCAGGAGTCTCAAACTCTTCCGCTTACTGGTTCTTCATCTCCAAATTCTCTTTTCCCATTATGCGATCGTCGCCAAACCCCATTTGGCAACAAAAGTCCCCGAGGATCAGTACCAGAGCTATCTGGCCCCAATTATTTCTCGATCAATATCGAATCCCCGAATAACTCTCTAAAGCATCGAGATAATCTGTCGCGTGTTCAGCCCGCGATTCCGAGTCCCAAATCCCATCTCATTCACAAGAAAAGGGCGCCGGAGGACCACGTAACCGCCACACTAGGACCTGGTTTTGGAGGAGATCGTGATCACATTCAAACCCCGGCCTTTAAGCTCTCTTGGAACCGTGCCTTAGTGGGGCAAGGGCTGCTCCCTGGTCGGCCCAAGATAGACTCGGCACATTCAGCTGAAGTGAACGGTAGTCCAATCTCAGCCGACCGGTGCGCAGAGCTATTCGAATCTCCTCTTCCCGAATTTATGCTCTTGGATGTGCGCCCCTATGCGCACTTCAGCAAGGGAAACATCAAGGGATCATTGAATCTTTGCATCCCTACAACTTTGCTCAAGCGCCCGTCCTTCGATACCAAGAAATTAGCGAATACATTCACAAATGACACAGATAGGAGGAACTTTGCGCGGTGGAAGCAATGCCGCTATATCATTGCTTATGACGCTTCGACAGCTAACATGAAGGATGCCGGGGCATTAATAAATGTACTTAAGAAATTCACGGCTGAGGGGTGGGATGGAGAGGGGCTGGTACTTATTGGAGGCTTCAACGCCTTTTCAAACCTATTCCCTCATCTTACCCAACAGCAAAATTCAGCTCCTGGTATCTCAGAAAATCCACCCTCTCCATTGCCCGTTGGCCTCCCCGGGTTTGCTCCAATTGCTGGCGGATGCAGCTTACCAGAATCATCTCATTCGGCAATCCCTTTCTTTGGAAACATTCGCCAACACATGGATCTTGTAGGTGGCGTTGGACAGATTGCCCTTCGAAATTCTGAAAATATTACAGCTTCAGAGCGTGAATTACTCCCTTCTTGGCTACGCGAGGTATCAGACCCTGCAGACAAAGGCCGAATAATTGCGGACAGATTCTTAGATCTTGAGAAAAGAGAACTGGAGAGAATGAAACAGGCCTTGACGTATGACCAAGCTTCCGAATCTAGCTCTAACAATCCCTCTTGCCAAAAATTCCGTGTGGCGGGGATAGAGAAGGGGGCCAAAAACAGATATAACAATATCTACCCATATGACCATTCCAGAGTTAGGCTCCAGGGTATACCTCCCGGCGGCTGCGACTACGTGAATGCAAACTATATGAAGGCGGAGCATAGTAATATATGCTACATAGCTACCCAAGCACCCGTACCCGACACATTCAATGTTAGTTTCTCCTGGCTTTATTGCTAGCCTCCTAATTGCTGTATGATACGTTGAATAGCAAGCTCATGAACTACAGGATTTCTGGCGCATGATCTGGGAGCAAGACGTCAGACTTGTTGTTTCCTTGACCGCTGAGCTTGAAAGGGGGCAAGTTAAGTGTCATCCGTATTGGAAATCTGGCAACTATGGACCAATTCGTGTGGAAAACTATTCCCAAAGTCGCATTTCAATCGATTCCCCAGGCCTACAACAAACCAGCTTTGGGTCGAACAAAATATCACTTGATTCAACCGATTCAACCAATCCTTCGATTATTGTCAGGCATTTCGGCTTGTCCCATTCGGAATACCCATTCCAGCCATTACGTGAAGTTACACAGCTACAATATCCCTATTGGCCTGACTTTGGTACAACCTCACAGCCAAGGCATCTACTTAAATTAATTGAACATTGCGACAAGATCAGAAAGGCAACCAACAGTGCTACCTCGGTCAAGCTAAACCAACAACTGGCAGTCCAGGCCCAGAGACCAGTATTAGTCCATTGCAGTGCGGGTTGTGGTCGTACAGGCACCTTCTGCACGGTTGACAGCGTCTTGGACATATTGAAACGGCAAGTCGCCCAGGGAATGGCTTGTCATCAGGACTTATGCTCAGTTAACACATGGTCTCGAACTGAGCATTTGGACCTTATTGCGAAAACAGTGGGTGAGTTTCGCATGCAACGGCCAAGTATGGTTCAAAACTTGAGCCAGTTCGTTCTCTGTTATGAAAGCATTATAGAATGGACTTTGACCCAAATGATGGATGGGGCTAGCCTAGATCAAGAGTGATATACCCAGGGGTTGGAATGGTGAATACTTTCTAAATAGGGGGCGTCGGGCACCATTCTACTTGTTGCAACTCCATTGTCTTTTCTTCTTGCGCCTTTCTCAATATGTATATTTGGTTGCATTTATGGGCGTTAGGCTTCCTTTTTTATTATTTTTTAACTCCATGGGACCAAAAATTTCCAGAGAGATCGGGTAGTTAGAGTACAGTACACACAAAGCTTTGTCAATGTTATTTTCTTCTCTGCCCTGTTTTTCTTTTCTTCTGTATCGTGCTATTCTAATTTCTTATCTATGTGTTATTGTATTTGTTTGTTTGTTTGTTTTATGTATGTATAGAAAGATGGGTAAGGCTGGTTTGTTGATTAGCTCCTGATCTTGGCACTGACATGTAAAAATATATTCATTGTATTATCATTGATTGATATAGATAAATAATAAGTAATTAGGCACCAATAGTCCCCTGTTCTAAATTCTTAATTATAGTCTGCAATTAATGAGAACATACGTAGAGCGAATCGTGTAGGAACTAATTTTCAAGTGAACCTTCAAGTCAGGCAACGATCCCATCTTCAGCTGGTGCCTTAGTTGTCGTTAAGTAGCCCCACTGACCATAAGGACTATTAAGGAGCAAAACAATCCACCACACAGAGATTATTTGATAGTAAATAACTGTTTTTCATCAACAAATTGTCACAAGGACTTCAACCTGTCATTGACTATAGTTGACCTATTCTAATTTGAAATTATTTTGGCTCACTATTCCTGTCATGCTGCTGAATCTTCCCCCAGAGCTTATACAACTCATTTTACTTAAGTCCTCTACGCCAGCATTCCTACAAGCAGCTTTAACTTGCTCTGCTCTCTATAGAATTGCCTCTAGCTGTCGAAAGGCCCTAATCCACCATCTTCAACGAACACCAGGCTTCAGCTCGGATATCTTATCACTCGATACACAGCAACTATTCCTGCTACTAAGAAGGCTCGCATTTCAAGAACTATATGGCGCACAGTTCTATGCAGATTGTGTATCATTTGGTTTTGGAGAGCAAAAGATCAACGTTAAAGCATCGTCGCTTGCTTCTTTCGGTGACAAGGTTCTCCCCATCATTGGGTATCGAAATGGACGCACGGTGCATATCTTTCGGGTTGAAGACGAGAGCGTCCGGCTAGAGCTTAAGATCAACATGCCCTGGGACCAACCAGGGCGGGTTGAAATACTGAAGACAGCATTTGATGGCTACGATAGCATTTATATTCTTCAACGTTTTACACCATTCAGAGATGAATATGCCCTTGACGCGGAACATCCATTCGTCAAACATGCATTGCAATCACCCCCTAAGGGGAGGATCTATCTCACTCGCCATTCTTTTCAAGTTCCAGGTGGACCTGCTCAAGTGTGTGCATTCCCCAGCCACGATGATTGGGAACCTTGTGCTCTGGCGGTTGCACATGATGATAATGGAGACATGTTTGCCATTTCCTGGCGTGATCCCTTCTGCCCCAATTACGAGGTCATGCTTTATACCGACCTTCGGGTGCAAAACTACGAACCTACAGACAAGTTCATTGGTGCGCTACCCCAATGATGCTCTGCACACATTCCCTACAGATTGTTAAAAAAAAAAGCTAACAAGATCTAGACCTCGACTATCAATCTCGACAAGTTATAGACGAATCTACAAACACAAACCCAAGAGGTTCTTGCATGCCAATAACAGGTCTTGCACTCAATGATAGATCAAGCCAATTGCTTTATTACTATCAGGGCAGCACCTTATATGGCTCATTTCAGGCCATACCTCAATTAACATTTCCACCCTCTCCGAGACATTACCCGAATGCAACCCCAGTTCAATTTTCAGACAGTCTGAGTCTTCTGTTTTCCATTGGGATACCCTTCTTTGGCACTCATCGAACACAGAACACAACCGGATTTGAGACATGCCGGTGGAGATACTTAGCTTTTGGAATAGCTACGCATCGCGAAGAACAGTGGACTGTTGGTTGTCTTTTGAGGTCAGAGGCCGTCTGTCGTGCTAGCAATTGCGGGCATGCTCTACACCTTGAGCGTGGTAGACGGCTGAGAGACTGGGTAATAATCGCTAGACTCTGGGGGTTCCGGGATTCCTGCAATTCACCGGGTTGTCGAGTGGCGACCTCCAGACTTGGGACGCGAATTGCTGTCGCAAACTGGAATGTCATTTATGTATGGGCGTTGGAGCCAAGTGCCCTGATCGACCAGAATGAGAGCGGATACTATCCTCCATCATCCTGCTCCGACAGTACTGGGTACATTGAACTGCAGCCTGTTGTTCTCCCGCTAGATGCTGTTTGCCACCAGCTTCACTTCACAGACCAAGAAAATAAACTGATCGCAATTACAGACCGGGGACTGATGTGTTGGGACCTCGGTCCATGTGGGCGAGGTCAAAGAGCACGTCACGAGCTGGCTATTAGTGATTGACCTTAAATGTATTGACGAGAAATGAGATGATGACCTCAATTCATCTATATGGTTTCGTATTTGAGACTGATTATCCACCATATAATCTACGTATATATAGGGCTGACCGGGTGGAAGAAAAGAAAAATAAAATAAACTGACGCATGTTGGGTATATAATGAATAATAATATAATATCGACGGATAGGCGTAGTTCTACGTGGATCGCAAAGTTGAATCGTACGAAGATCACCTTACCCCAAATTCATGATGTTTGTTTTTAAGGCGCCAAGGAGTGCCATCTTCAGGAAACCAGGGAAATGAGTCCTAATTAATGACCAGAGGAGTCGGGTTGGAACGGGGACTGTTTGGGCCCTGACCTGGAGTGGGTGGCTGAAGGGGCAGTAACTATAAGAAATACCGGCATCTGTCTAATTCCAGTATACAATAGAAAACCGGGAGTTTAATCGTTATAGAGAGATATAAATAAATGTAGAACTGGAGGCTCTATTACTGTCCTTCGCCGCCACCGGACATGGCTATAAACGTGATGATGAGGAAAACCCACCAATATCTGAATGATTGAAATTCAGGACACATTAGAACAAGGCGTCGTCAAGGTGAACCCGATAGAAACAAAGGATTGAGTGTTGGGAAAAGGGTGGCTTACTTCTGAAACAAAGTCTTCTCAACAGCCTCCTCCGTGTTCTGACCGTCGGGACCAACCACGACTGGGCGGTTGAGATGCGGGTGTGGACCGGGCTCATCAGGGACAATCTCGATCCGAAGGCCATCTGTGGGTGTGGAGGCAGTGGAGGAAGCTAAGAAAGAGACTAGCGAGACATGATAGATCTCCTTTGACGGGCTTAGATGGAGCCGGAGAGTCGGTTGGTGTTGGTTATCTCCCTCGAGAGCGGACCGGGAGGTGAGAGTGCCAACCCATTGTTTGGGGTTCGTCGGGGTGGGAATATATAAGCCGACGCGAACCAAGTCCTGGGATTCCGATTGTGTGTTTGGATCGACTGCGCTCGGAGGAGAATAGGCAGTCAAATCTGATTTGAGAGTCTTCAGGTCGTAGGAGACATGGGCTAGGACGGAGGGTTCAGATTGGGATACAGGCCAGTAGAGGATCTCGGTGGAAATCAATTGAGAGGAGAGAGCGGTGGAGAAGAGTGAGAGGAAGGAAATGACGGGGAGAACCCCAAGCTTGAAAGAGCGCATTGTGGCGGTTCAACGGATTCAAAAAATGAAGCCGGTGAAAGTTGACTCGAAGGTCGGAGCAGTTCCCCGGACTCCGTTGGATCTCGTGATATAAGATTGTAATAATACGTACGGAGTACCTAAGGTAACAATGGATAGTTACTGCGCTTGCCTCTTTGGGACTAGTGGGGGCCCAGGAAAACAATCCCTCCCGATGACATCGTTGGAGCTACAGCACCACCTCACTCTATCTACACTACCTAGGAGGTACGCTTATCATAGCTTTATATCAATTTAGGATGTGTATGTTAAGCTCCAGCTCTTGAGCTCCTAATGGGGTCTCTCATGATCTTCTCAATCCTTACTCGAGCTAATTGTCCACCATCCCTGTTATTATGTAACTGTACTCCGTCCATTCGCTAGTCAGCTATTCCTTCATTGAATTGATTGATGTAATAATTCTTTTGATGATATTTTTATTTTTAAACCAATATATGTACACCTATTTATCTATTTTCTATTTTTCCCGGACTGCAGAGCTCCGTACGAATGAGATTTAATCATTTCAACATGAGATTTAATCCCGGAATTTTGCTGTTTTCAGCCACCATGATTGCTTTTTCGGCTCTTTTCTTGTTGCTGATAACCTAACTTTCACCTCGCAAACTAGTTATCTGAATCTGTACCAAAAAAAAAAAAAAAAAAAATAATTTAATAATTTTTTACCAAGTAGTATACACCGTAGCTCCTCTTGAAGAATCTAGTAGATCCTTGTACCTTCCGAGGAGTCTTTCTTTCTTTTTTCTTTTTCCAACTTTTTAACTCACCCCCAATGCGGAGATCGGGTGACACGGTTAGCTTCTTGTGCTTCCCCCACAGAGCCACTGATCTACAAGATAGAGAAACATTGCTGGTGGCGGTAAAACCGGTGGGAAGAAGAAACAAGGAATATTGATGGATGCGTCTATTGAAGTGAACAATAATCCATGAATTAATTAATAATCCTACAGCTCTAGCTTCTCTTTCGGCGTCTCTCCACCACTCCCTCCCCTCCACCCCACGGTTGGGACTGAAATCATTCCTCAACTGCTTTGGAGCTTCACTACCCAAGACAAAACCCACCGTCATCCAACAATTATCTATCGATTCTCTTCTCTGACCGACAGTGGTGATACCCCACCTCGCTTATCCTTGTCGTTGCCCAATCTGTCTCTCTTCTTACGACTCCTTTTGAATTCATTATTAAATTCGAGCTTTGGTGCTACTATATCTATCAATCAGTCAGACTTTGGGTTATTCTAGCACCGGCTCCTTATTCTTTACGATATTAATGAGCCTTTAGATTGTTTGGTAGCTGTGACGGGGAATTCCTAAATAATTACTATTTCCATCATGACTTCGCTCCCGTTTCGTCGCCCCTCCCGGCAGGCTTCGCGAAAGGCTTCCATGGATACAAGGGAAGATATCCTTGTCCATGTAGACCACTATATCGGTATCGATGTTGGAACTGGAAGTGCTCGTGCATGCATCATAGATAGCAAAGGAGATATTGTTGGACTAGCCTCCGAAAACATCGGCCTATGGCAACCCCAGACAGGCTACTATGTACGTGCCATTTCCAACTCTCTCGTCTCTTTGATTTCTAAAAAAGTTTCACCATGAACCGGTTTAATATCTTTTCAAATATCTAGGAACAATCAACTAGCGATATTTGGCGCTGCATTTGCGTGTCTGTCCAGCGCGCCCTCAGCCAGCATAACATTGACCCGGAGACAGTGCGGGGCATCGGGTTTGATGCTACTTGCTCTTTGGCTGTGTTTTCCAACGTCACTGATGAACCAGTCTCAGTCACGGGGCCTACATTTGATAGTGATCGGAATGTGATTCTTTGGCTTGACCACCGACCGGTGGAGGAAACCGAGAAGATCAATGCGACAAACCACAACCTATTGCGCTATGTCGGCGGGAAAATGTCCATCGAAATGGAAATTCCCAAGGTCATGTGGCTCAAGAACAATATGCCTAAGGAGCTTTTTGATCAATGCAAGTTTTATGATCTAGCTGATGCCCTGACTCATCTTGCTACTGGCAATGAGAAGAGAAGCTTTTGCAGCGTTGTCTGCAAACAGGGCTATGTCCCCGTAGGCGTTGATGGAAGTGTCAAAGGTTGGCAGGAGGATTTTTTGACCGAAATTGGCCTGAAAGATTTGGTAGAGGATGATTTCAAGCGCATGGGGGGTGTTGATGGGGTGGTGAGCCTTGTTTCTTTTAGTTTTTTCTCTTTCGCTTTCGTTCAAAGCATATATTCCTTCAAACCACAAGTTTTTGTTGTTAAGAGTGATAGCTAACTCATGATCCAGAATGGGGACTACCTCAGTGCGGGTGAACTTGTTGGTACTCTATGCGACAAGGCTGCTAAAGATCTGGGATTGCCTGCTGGAATCGCAATTGGTAGCGGTGTCATTGACGCATATGCTGGATGGATTGGCACAGTTGGGGCTAAAGTTAATTTGGCATCGGAACAACTCAGTGCTGATGTTGCGAAAAATGACAAGACACAGGCTTTCTCTCGATTGGCGGCCGTTGCTGGAACATCAACTTGTCACCTCGCAATGTCCCCTAACCCAGTTTTTGTCGAAGGTGTATGGGGACCTTATCGTGACACAATCATACCAGGATACTGGATGGCTGAGGGCGGCCAGTCGGCAACTGGAGAGCTGCTCAAACATGTTCTTGAGACCCATCCGGCTTTTAATCAGGCGCTTTCAATTGCTGAATCTTACAATGCCAATATTTACGAATACTTGAATGAGCACCTGAAAGAAATGGCGCATGAACAAAAAGCACCTTCCATCTCCTACCTAGGTCGCCATTTCTTTTTCTACGGTGACCTCTGGGGGAACCGGTCTCCTATTGCGGACTCGAAGATGACCGGTTCGGTTTTCGGGCTTACGAGTGACAAATCAGTTGATGGCCTTGCAATTCATTATTATGCTACGCTTGAGTTTATCGCGCTGCAGACTCGACAGATTGTTGAGACAATGAATGGTGCCGGCCACACTATCAGCTCCATTTTCATGTCCGGCTCTCAATGCCAGAATGACATTTTGGTCAGGCTCATTGCTTCGGCCTGTGGTATGCCTGTGCTTATTCCCCGGTATATCCACGCTGCTGTTTGCCATGGTGCAGCAATGCTTGGTGCCAAGGCTGCGAGTGCCGACTCTGAAGGTAAAACCGACGATCTGTGGGATATCATGGATCGTATGAGCAAGCCAGGAAAGAAGATCGACCCTACGGATGATGCAACCGAGAAAGCTCTGCTCAATACTAAGTACAAGGTCTTCCTAGAGCAGTGCTATAAACAGCAAGAGTACCGCAACCTCGTGGACCAGGCTATTAGCTCGTGGAAGAAAGCGTAATTGTGGTAATACCTCATCTAATTTACGTGCCATGTCTGGAAACCAACTTCTCTCCATTTGTTTTTGGCTTGGTTTTTGAGGAGTCTGATAAAAGAAGATCGCGCCCCCTGGAAATGTTTTTCCTTCACCAAAAGAATCTTAATATAGTAGCACCTTCGCGTTAAGAAAAGAAACGGAATCATAATACATGTTTCGAGTTATAAACTCATGTCTCGCCGTAGAGATTGTAAACGGTCCAGAAAGGAGGTTTGCATTATTCTAAACATTGATAACGGAAATCATGAGACAACACTAATGGCCGAAATTGATTGATCAAGTTGGATTAAATCCACTAAGCTATGAAGTTTTGAGTTGTCTATTAATCAAACATTGAAGTGGATATGTATCTGGTGACCTTATGTATGCATCCAATGCTCTCTCTATCAAGCAAATGATTGAGCAGGCGAGAAAGGAAAAAGAACAATGCCCAACAAGCAACACACATATAGAACACATATAAATAACTTCAAAACGAAGAATGGGCGGGAAAAATGATGCAGAGGATAAGGGAGTAAAAAAAAAAGAATCGACAAAGATATTACACATTAGTAGGCAATACCACTTCTCGACCTCCCAATCGTGTGAAACTTTTGTTCTGTGATAGGACCAAGAGCTAAAGTATCAAAGCGATCAACACCCATTGTATCCATGTTGCTATAGCCCGACAGATAGAAACCGATCACGACGACTAGGTAAGTAAGAACGAGAATAGAGCCTTTGAAGTAATTGCTCTTGCCTTCCCCGTATACGTAGGAGAGGAGGAAAACACAGAGGATGACGGTGATCATGTCCCACTGGGGAAATATTAAACTACATATTTGTGAGTGGATCGATTCATCCTTACGGATTTGCTTGTCCAATTGGACAAAAGTGTAGAAGACTTACGTGAATGAGTGTCGTAGAAGCTCTGCTGGCTCAAAGACACGCTCGTAGAAGGCGCTGAATAAGACCAGGGCAGGGATTTGTAAGAGGCAGACCTGTAGGGCGTAGGCGGATCCAATTTCCATGGAAAGAGCGATGTTACCATTCATCGCGAACGAAATTGCGTTCTATATAAATATCGATGGTTAGCCTAGCTCGTCTGCTAGAATATGAAGAAAGGTCCTAAGTGGGGAGCTGTGTGCGTACCAAGAACTCGGTTGTATTAGGAACCAAGGCGAATAGTGTAATTCCAAGGAATTTCTCATCGATATCAACGCTCTCCAATACAACGTCAACAGTGTTTACGAGGATTTCTGCAATCACAGCATAGAAAACTGTGGCTACCAAGAGGATAACCGAGCTTCGAGTTTTGCTCCAATTGGGTGCATCGTGTCCACCACTACTGTGGGTTGGATCTAGCCCAATTTCTTCATGGTCCTCTAAAGCAGCTTTGGTTCCTTGGCGGGCTGTTACTATTGAAGGTTTACGTGGCCGGGCTGCATCCCGGGCAGCGACAGCTGCAGCTGTTGCCGCAACTTCTGTAACTTTGCGAACAAGATTCTCATTTTGTTTCCCAGAAAAGCCAGAGAAGTCTGCGAATCCAAGGTTGCTATCATCACCTTCCTTTCGTGGAGGAACAAGGAATGGCGTGGTATTCTTGTCACGCGCGGAACTAGATTCAGGTTGATCTATAGTGTAGTCACCTGCATTGTCTGAAAGGCCAACGTCTTTTAGAGATTGTCCGAGAATTCGTTTGTATAGTTGCGAATCACGAACAGAGCCCTTTGAATTGGAAGCCCCACTCGCGACCCCCAGTGAAGTACTCGGGTGAAAATGTCTGGAATCTTCGGGGCTTGAATCCTGGTGGAGAGGCATCGACTTTTTCTCATCTGCTTCTGTGGCCCAGATTAAGGCAGCATGGGTTCTTAGGGTGAACCACAGGCCAATGACATATGACAAGAAGAGGAAAAGGGCCGCAAACCAAGAATAGGGCTGGACGGCTTTTTGGTAAAAGCTATCATTAATGGCTGGCACCTGAGCAAAATAACAACGGCGGCAATCGCTACTACCTGATTCGACAGGGTTGACACATGAGTGACAATTGAGTTCATGCTAAAAATGGAAATTAGCGACATGCAACGCCACAAGGACCATTGTGGCATAACTTACGCTGCCATATATTTGATAAAATAGGGTGGGCCCGAAGGCAGCGATAACAGCAAACATTAACATTGTAGATGTTACGCCTGCAGATTTAACGTTGAACCGCTGTGTTTTACGCTTGATGGCGCCAAAACACATAGATAACCCAGGGAGGAAAAGGATACCAGCAAAGATGCTGCCAATAATGCTACCCTCCACAAGTCGACCTTTACCCTCTGAAAGGGCAATGCAATAAAGATAAACTTCTACCACGGTTGAGAAAAATGCATTCACGGCTGCTCCCATACCCATTGACGATTGTGCGGATATTGAGGCAACGGCTTGCCCAATAAAATACGCCAAAGGGATAATGGAAACAAGCGCAAGTGTGAATACTAGACCTGGGTGAGTTATCCAACTCTGAAGATGGAGTGTTTCGCTTAGGAGAAAGTAATCAAAGACCACGAATAGGACGACAACAAGGAGGTTGATGAGGAAGATATTTGTTCCACCAACTGTGTACTTCCAGTACCTCAAACCTGCAGCACGGTATGTGCATAGGAGAATAGAGGAAGAGGAACCAGGACCAAGGCGTGTGTATGCTGTATCCGAATGGTAGGAGAGGGCAAGGGGATGCCGGCGGAGATGATCAAATAAGATTAGTGTCACACGTCCCATTGGGATCCAGAAAACAAGTAGCCAACAAAAAAGCGACACAAAGAGCATCAGTGGTCCTACAAGAAAATAGAAGAAGATGAAAAACACGACACGACCAAGCGTCCATTCGCCACGACCAAATAAACGGCGTTTGGGATGACCTAGAAGGCTATCCTGGGAGCGCCCTCTGGGCGTGCGACCGAGGAGGCTATCTTGTTCACCTGTCGAATCAAGACTATTCCTTCTCCGTCCGACAAGTGATCGATTACGATGAGGTCCGAAGAACAACCCCCCATGCTCCAGGTCGCCGTTCTGCCACTGCTCATACTCGCTAATGCTCCTCCCTTCACCCTCATCTTCCTCAGCATAGATTTCGTCGGTGTCTAGGCGAACATAGGATCCAAAAGGGTATAGAAGGTACCATGACAGCCCTGCAAAAGCCTTCCCATACTCCACTGCACTTGGTGAAAATGCGAATATGAAACATGCAACAGCACTCATGAGGGCGGCGGCTGCAAGCCACCATCCGAAGAATACTGTCCACAACAAGTTCGTTAGAAACAGCAAGTTGCCCACTCGGCCACCAGGGGACGAGTGAATATCTCCCTCGGCCGTCTTTTCCACAGAACGACTTTTCTTGTAGAGCGCCGGTTTCCATAGCCTGATTCCAAAGGGATGCGTCTCGTTAATAGCCTGTTGGCGATCCTTCAGCGTGAAGCTCTCAGCGTCACTGACATCGCCGTCGTCGTCATCGTCATCATCACGATCATTGTTGCCGTTATTATCATCGTTACCATCGTTATCCTCCTCTTCACCATTATCACCCCAGTCCTCCTCAGGCTGTTGGGAAGAGGGTTCTCCCAGGCTTGGTTCTCCTAGACCACAATCATCATCATCCTCATTTTCGGAGTCAACCCTCATGAAGGGATTAATACGGGTGTTAAGTTTTCGCCTCAGAGTCGAACTCGGTTGCCTGAGCGGGCGTATCCTTGGGGAAGGCTGCGGGATAGTTGCTTGTTGCATAGCTATATCCTCCTCGACCTCTAATACATCATCATCTGTTGAGAACTCCTGCCCTTTGTGAGGAATCTGGCGTTTGGAAGACATGCGACGTGTTACAGAGGGTTTTCTTGACTTCTCTTTATCCAGCTGTAGGGGTCCAATGGACGGAGATGAAGGCTGAGGACGGCTTGAGCTCTCAAGTTGGGGTTCAGCGGGTTGTGATTCAAGTATTGCTCTCTCAGAGGAATCCAAGGTACCTGCAGCTTGTAAGTTGCCTTTTCTAGGAGGTCGGAGGTAGTCGTACCATAATTTCTATTTTGACCCGCGAGCCTCGACTGACGAACCGTTCCTGAAATGTCTTCAGACTGTGAGTAACGAGAAGATCGATCTTCTCCTTGGTTGTTGGCCATCTCCTCTTTATTTCTCTCTTCCTTTCCTCTCTCCCTCTCTTTTTATTTTTATGTTTATTTCTTCTTCCACTTCCGCTTTCAAAGCGAGATTTAAAAACAAGGAGGCTGGGAAACTAAGCACAGGAAAAAAGAAAACAATAAGAACGGGAGGGGGGAAGGAAAGTGGCCTGCACTTCAAGAATAATATATAAGAACAAAAAACTAAAATGTCTTATGATTCCAAATTACATGTTGCAAGTAGAGCTTGAAAAAAGATTCAAGGGATGGGCGGGGAGTTTGGTCGGCATGAGAACGCGACCGATAGTAGTAGACTAAATGAAGAAGATTTGGGGAGGAAAACCTCGCGCGCTCGATGGGGTCCTGATCACCTAGATAAGGACTGCTAACTACTAACATGGACCTACCTACCTAATAACCCCCGCAGTCAGCTGAAACCAGAATAAAAAGACCTCGTGAGAAAAGTGTGGTAAAACAAGGCAGAGGCAAAGCTTTTAAGCAGATGATCACTATTTCTAAGTGACGGAAGAAAATATCCCCAATGCCTGTACTAATGGTTTTCCTACCTACAGAACCCCAGTCCGCCATCTAACTAAAATCGGAACAGCAGGATGACATAGCGCGCGACTAGGTCTGCTTTTGTAAGCAATATTTTTTGTAGTTAATAACTAACTATTAGTTATGTTAACTAAGTATATAACCTCAACCACAATCTACAAATAAGTAGAAGTTTAAGCAACTGTATTCCTAGAAATTTGATGGTTCCAGAGATCGGAAAGATGGAGAAACCCTCGGTTATGGGATAATATCACATTACAACATTATTCGTGGTTGGAGAGACAAACTTAGGTCGCGATGAATGCTCGATGAACGATCGCGAAAGAAAGAAGGAGCTCGACGGGTGGTCACCTGACGACTAACTAAACCCCATTGGGCTGGGGCGGCAAATACCAGGGCGGCGTGAGCTAACTCGCCTGGTGAGCTGTTTGGCGACATCTCTCCCCGAGCACTCTCATCCGCCTTCAACTTCTGTCTCTCAATTTCTTCTCGGCATACTCTTTTTTTTTTTTTGCTATTTCACAAGAACTAGATCCCCTTTGACCCCCTGACCTATATCATACCCACAAATATCGATTTGGCGTGATAGAGACAACTTGCTGTGGGTCATCATCCCAAGAAGCTCTAGCCTTCATCCACCATGGCGCTTGACAACTACTATCGCAATAAAATCGAGAGCATGAAGCTCGAGATTATCCAGGGTCAGGCAGTGTTGCGAAGACTTGAAGCACAGCGCAATGACTATAACTCGAGGGTGCGTCTACTTAGGGAGGAGCTTGGTCTACTTCAACAACCTGGCTCCTATGTTGGTGAGGTGGTGAAGGTTATGAGTACCAAGAAGGTTCTCGTGAAAGTGCATCCCGAAGGCAAATATGGTGAGAAATAACTTTCTGTTTCCCTTTACTCCCCCTCCCCTCCCCTCGCCTATGTCTAAGCACTTTTCGTCAACTCTGGCTAGATCACTATCGCCTGCCCAGATTGTTAACCTGACCGTTATGGTAATAGTGGTCGATATTGCGGAAGGCGTCGATATCAGCAAGCTCACCGTCGGAAAAAGAGTTGCCCTTCTCTCAGATACATATAAATTGGAGAAGATGCTTCCCTCATCAGTGGACCCGTTGGTGTCACTCATGATGGTTGAAAAGGTTCCCGATAGCACATACGACATGATTGGTGGCCTTGACCAACAGATCAAGGAGATAAAGGAGGTCATTGAGCTTGGATTAAAGCATCCCGAGCTATTTGAATCTCTTGGTATTGCACAGCCAAAGGGTGTTCTTCTATACGGTCCCCCCGGTACGGGTAAGACACTTCTCGCCCGAGCAGTAGCCCATCACACAGATTGTCGGTTTATCAGGGTAAGCGGCTCTGAACTTGTGCAAAAGTACATTGGTGAAGGTAGCCGTATGGTTCGTGAACTATTTGTCATGGCTCGAGAACACGCTCCCAGCATCATTTTCATGGACGAGATCGACAGTATTGGTTCTAGCCGGATAGACTCAGCGGGCTCGGGCGATTCAGAAGTCCAACGAACAATGTTGGAACTTCTCAACCAGCTGGATGGATTCGAACCGACCAAGAACATCAAGATCATTATGGCTACAAACCGACTCGATATTCTGGACCCTGCTTTACTACGTCCCGGTCGAATCGATAGAAAGATCGAGTTCCCACCGCCCTCGTAAGACTTTCCCTTTCCCTAATTATATTTGCTCGTATGATGTCATGTTTAGTGACTAACCGTTTTCCTTCTGTCAATAGTGTGGAAGCTCGTGCAGATATCTTACGGATTCACTCACGTTCGATGAACCTAACACGAGGAATCAACCTCACAAAGATTGCAGAGAAGATGAACGGATGCTCTGGGGCAGAACTTAAGGGTGTGTGTACAGAAGCCGGCATGTATGCCCTTCGTGAACGACGGGTGCATGTTACGCAAGAGGATTTTGATTTGGCTACTGCCAAGATTCTTAACAAGCATGATGATAAGGAGGTTGCTGTTTCCAAACTTTTCAAGTAAAGTTTGGATTGAAGACGAGGAGGTTGGGAGACCAAAGGAGGGTTGGTTTGGTTCGGAGCACCGTGGCCTTCTTTTCCCCTGCAAGTGATGACATGTAATACAATACAATACTACTACTACTACTACTACTACTACTACTACTACTACTACTACTACTACTACTACTACTACTACTACTACTACTACACCTACCAGGCAGAGAGGTAGCTTAGCTGCCACAATCGCGAACCTAGCATATACCTTCCCAGCACAATAAGTTTATTTGCTACCTCTGCTGTACATTCTTATGAAAACACACACATACCCCCCACACTCGCAATCTGGTCAATCTCCAGCTTTGGAGGTTATAGTTTCGGAGGATTATTTGTTGGCCAATTGTCAGAAACTCCGTCGATGATTGGACAGTAGCTCTCTGGAAGAGGTGTGAGGGATATCGAGAGAGGGGAGCTAGGTACATAAGAGATTAATGTAATCACTAATGATAAGATGAGGGTCTAGCCAAGGCTGCGAGGATGGCCCATGCCGCAGAAAATAATGACACCATCGCAAAACGACGCCATCAGATGCATGATGATGGAAGAGTTGGCAAACAGGGATCATCACTTTTGCGGAGAGACTCCTAGCTACCTATCCATTGCCCGACTTTAACCCAAGGTGGCGATTCATTTCGCTTGCTCTCTTGGACTGCTCCCTCTTTCTTTTCTTCCCTTTTCTTTTTTCCCCCTATTATTTTTTTTTTCTTAAAGAAAAAAAAAAAAAGGCTAGCTAACCTATGAGAACAGCAGCTGGGGCCATGCTAGAACCGATACCGTATCTACTACTACTTAGCTATATCAACCCCTATCCTAGAGGGAACCACACTGTTAATCGATTTTTTTTTTCTCAGTGAAGAGGAGGGGCGTAAAAAGATGCAGGCTATCAAAGTTTTGTGTGTTTGAGCTACCCTACCATGACTATTATTTTTGTTTTAAAAAAAAACCTCCCCTTTCCCCCCAAAAGAGATACAGTCAAGCCAAAAGATCTTCTTCTACCTCTTCATGGTTGGAAGAGATATCCTAACAATTTACTCCGCATATCTGATACATAGATACCAAAAATGTATGTACTAACCCTACCTGGGTAGGTACGTAGCATGTTAATTGCCCAAACGACCAGCCTCCTTGCCTCCTGGAAGGATTCTCTTTTTCGGCAGATACCGACAGAAGTTAGAAGCATAACAAGGGAGTAGTAGTCGCCCCGAATAAGCAGCGTCCTTTTAAGCTTCCACGGTGGGAGGGGCGAAAGTCTAGATAGATAGTTCTAGGTGTTTGGACTCGCCTGTCGCCTAAAGAAGGATTCCAAGACTGACTATCGGCCTTGGCTAGATGGTTGTCATTTTAATTATAAACCCAGCTGCGTAGGGAGTATTTAACCCCTAGTTAAGGGTAAATCCTATTCTTATTCTTACTCTGTATTATCGTGGTTGTCATTAATTATCACTGTCACATTAAGCGAAGTGGGATGCTTGCTCTACTTCTTTCTCCTTAGGCGACCATTCCGACTAGGTAGTTTAAGATAAGACGGCAGCATCATGTCGATCAAAGGATTTCTGTCTTTCCCTTAATCAACATTATTGTTTTTCTCCCGTACATGTCAAGATGAACATACTTAGTTAGGTACAGGGTAGGTATGGACCCAAAGGATGTAGAGCACACGGTATGGAGTACGGACCTGTACGCAAATCCTTCGACCTCAAAATCCAATCCAATCAACCTTGGGAGTTTCTCTCCTTTCTTCAGTCCGGATCCATCACACAGCAGACTTGGCAAATTCCATGATGAACAACATTATTAACAAACTAATAATTTTGCCAAGAGAAAACCAAGGGCTGTTGTTTTTTTTTTTTTTTTTTTGGTGAGTATGTACATAGATACGTATGTACTATATACATGATAGTAATAATCATTATTATACTTTTTTTGTGGTGGGGAGGGAAGGGTTTGTTGAGAATTGGGCGATGATCTATCTGCAAGGCTTTTTTGGGTTCAGTTGTTTGTTTTTGTTCTTTTTAATGTTGATGTGATCGTTTGCTATGAAGTTAGGTAGGTAGGGAGATCCGGCTACATAGTGCATACATCTACCTACATATTACATACATGTCTACATACCTACAATGTACGTACAATACATGCAAAATAGAAAGTATGGCGAGGAGTTTCTTAAGATTTTGGGCATCTAACTAAATATATAATACATCAATTTTACCTCCCTATCTGGTCAAAGAAGGGAAAAAAAGGGAGGGGGAAATGTAAAAGTACCTTTGTATTATTTCTCTCTCTCTCTCTCTCTCTTTCTCTCTTTCTCTCTGGCTCTGTATCTATGGAAATCTAAATATAATTAGAATATGTCATACGAATCATCACGATAAAATTAACCCTCTCGCCCCAAGGACACGTTTGGCCCTAAATTAAGTCCCTTACCTCGAACGAGATGATTGATCCTGTCAGGTAATTTCTTTCAGGCGTTTTTAGAGTTGGGTGGGAGATTTTCCAGAATCCATCAACCCAAATGGCGGGATGATCTCCAGTTGACGCGTTGTGAAACAAATATTTTTTTTTTTTTTTTTTGACGTACGTGGTGGAATGCGTGACCAAGGGATCTATCTCGTTCAAATCTGATTAATTGGTTGCTACATATTAACTAGGTAGTAATTAACCTATATTCAGG
The DNA here is from genome assembly GCA_027569235.1 of Aspergillus sparsus. Taxonomy (NCBI): domain Eukaryota; kingdom Fungi; phylum Ascomycota; class Eurotiomycetes; order Eurotiales; family Aspergillaceae; genus Aspergillus; species Aspergillus sparsus. The sequence goes on from JAPDES010000099.1 coordinate 89,954, forward strand.
TGGGAGGTAGGTGAGAAGGCAATTGTTGCCAGATTATTCTTTTTTTTTTTTTTTTTTTACTTTATCTTAGGATGGTTCCTCTATGCAGTTATACTCCAAGATAACTATCATAAGAAATAACTTGGTAGGTAATATAGAATAATAACAGGTATTGATATTTATTTCATGATTGAATTTCAGACCCGCGGCTCAGGTGGGGCAAATTCAGATCGGATGACCTTTTGGTGGAGCCAATATCAACCGTCCTTCGATATTATGTCTCTAGATTGGGTTTAGTTGGTTCGTCTAGAGTTAGATTATGAATGTACTATCAGGTAGTTACTTCGACTAATGCCCAGGATCCGGAGGGACCCAGTCCGTCGCCGGATGATTTTTACGGGGTAGTGAACTAGAGTAAATGTTATACTGGGTACCGTTGTATAGAGTAGAGTATGGAATAAAATGATAGGCACCCTGCCTGACTAGTTAGGCGCTGCATCCTTACAGCGTACTATTAACTTAGTCCCCGTCTTGGTATAATCATTATGATTCCAAGTTCTGCGCTTCCTTCTAATTCTTCGGTCACTGATCCCTTCCTTGCCGGTGGGTTCTCCCTCCCGATCAGGAATTAGGAGTCGGCTTCCACTGGATATCAGGTTCCAATTGACAGCCTCCTCCTCCTCTTCCTCCTTCTCTTCCTCTTCCTCCTCCTGGGGCGGACTCCTGGAGTTCCTCCCTCCCCCTGCTGCCGGTCTCATTCCTTCCCCTCCGTCCGTTCCACGGGACTCTCCCTCTCCCCACCCTTAGAGATTAATAATGAGGTCGATACTAACTATAGGAATAATCGGTCATCTAGTAAATATTTATACCTAATATATCTAAGCAGATAAATAAATAAAAAGATAAATAAAAGAAACAACCGGGAGGTGAGGATTGGATTCGCGGATAAAGGAGGGAGGGGAAGGGAGGAGAAGTTTCTCAGCCGCCACTCCACGAGGAAGAATGATTGATGCCAGATCATCACTTCTCCTTTTCCTCACCCAACAGGATCTCCCCCCGGTATCTCGTCTCATTTCTCATTTTTGTGGATGAAGTCCGTCCATCCAGCCAGATCACCGGTTTAATTGCTTTTCTGCATCGGGCTAGCCAAGCTGCTGTATTACCGTTCCCCGGTGGCCTCATCACCTTTGTTTTTAATTATTATTTTTTCGTTTCCTTTTTCTTTTTTGGATTTGTACTGTCTGTACATCAAGAAATCTAAACCACCAGATGACAATACGACTGCTGCTGCACTGCACCTAAACTGACATTAGTGATTATTATTCTTGGATCTGACAATAACAATCCTTCCATCATGAGGAGATACAGAACAACATGCATGTTGCACTATGGAGATTATTTCATTCACTATACTGGATATAAAAATAGGGTCCCCATCTTCGGGCTCCCCGGTGAAGCTTTTTAACTTCCTCCCTCTCTCTCTCTATACTTGGTTCTCTTAATCTCGACCTTTATACTATCTATTATCATCAGATCCTGTGCCTTATCATTGTCATTTGACTTTGATCTCTCCCTTCCTCCCTTCTCCATACAATAAGCTTAAACTCCCCTGGTCTCCCCCCATCTCTATTCTATTACTGCTGCATCGGTCTCGGCCTTCATTTCTCGGTCCTTTTCCCTTGTTTAGTCGGGCCTTTTTTTTTTTTTTTTTATCACATCTAAACATCGTGCCATTATTCTTATTCAACCTTCTCTCTTTTGGGGCCGTGTGGTTCCCTTCCTCCTCTTCGGCCCTACTATCCGAAGGTATTACCTATTATTATTATTATTCTTATTCTTATTGCCTCCAGACTAAATAAATTGTATATTATTATTCTACTTCCTACTCCAGAACTAGGCATTTCTAGCAAATCCCTAGTCAACAGGATCGCATCATCTGCCTTATCCTGCAATTTATCCAGCCAACCCCAGTCCTATCTCTCCTTTTCGCAACGGATCCCCTCCTGTCATATTATTATTGCCACCACCATCCATCCACCCCCCCCCCACATCTTTAGTTCTCTTTTCGTTCCTTGCCAAGTTTGATTCGTATTAGCTTAAGGTCTCTCTTACCAACCGTTTCCCCCCTCCCCCCTCTTCTACTGGACCCATCTCCACCGCGTCCCCCCATTTATATATTAGCATGTCCGAAGGCGAGTTATGGTCTACGTTAGTCACTGCCATCGATCCTGGTAACACCAAAGCCATGTCGGCCGTTCTTCAGTCAACTATCAATCTTCTGGAGTCAGAACTAGCCAAAGCTAGGGCTGCTCTTCAAGAAATTCAACCCCATGCTGGTCCTATGATGCTCCGGGGAGAGGAGCTTGCGGTGGGAGCTGTGGCCGCCTATCGACAGAATCTCATTGGTCGTGCCCCGGACTTTTACTATGGTACTCGTCGATTGACCCCCAAGGAGCTGGGCCTTGTTCCATTCGTCCGCGAGATTTCGGTTGAGGATGAGAAGGACAAAGCCAAAGAAGAAGAGCTGCAACCTGTTCTTCCACCCAAGCGGGCATCTCTTGTCGACGTTCTATCCAACAGTTTGATCCTTGATCACATGGCTCCGTATCTTACACCAGCTTCGCTCTTAGCACTGGCCGCAACCTCCCGTTTCGTCCGCTCCACGATTATGGAGACCCCATACGTGTTTCGTCACCTTGATCTGACGAGATGCCGTGGTGCTCAGTTGCCCAATGACTCACCAATTGATTCGGGAGGTCAGGCGTGGAGGAGTGAGCGTATGGATGAGTCCCTGACGGAGGATGAGTTTTACTCTGGGCCTCTGAGGGGCATCTTCACCAATCTGCAGCACCGTTCGATCTTAAAGGACGTACGAACCTTAATCTTAGACGGACTGTCTGTTCCCGCCGATTTGATTGGTGAAATTATCTCGACAGACCGTTTCAACGTGAGCATTCTGTCAATAAGGGAGTGTAAGCACCTCAACGAACGAAAGCTTAGAGATGTTATAAACTACGCAGTCCGGCCATCACGACCGACCGGGGCCCCTCGTGTGAAAGGTATCTACTACTTTACCCCACTTAATCAACCCCAGGCAGCCGCTCGAACAAAGTATCGCGACTGGTGGGGCTCACGGTGCTCTGGCCGTGTTTTAAAGCCATCATCAAGTACGCAGCAAGAGACCTCAGCTCCCCGTCTTCAAAATGCATGGTACCGCCCATCGGGCAAACTTTTCAAACGTGAAATCGACGCTGAATGGGCGCAATTACTCAAGAAATGTGAAGGAATCATTGCGTTTGACGCTGTGCTCTGCCGCGGGCCCCGACATGACGTTGACCTTTATTATTCATCGACGGCACAGAGCCAGGACCAGCCCCGGCCCGAAGGAAGCCTCCTTGGGCCCGCTATTGCGACGATTGCGTTGGGGCCTAGAGGTTGTGATGGCTGCCATACATCCCCCGAAGGCCCGGCGATTTGGGGGCAGTCAGCGGACGAACACTTCCCTCTACTTGCGCCACCACATCTTCATTCATCCTCCTTGGCGGTAGCTAAACGCCCCGCAATTTTCCCAGATGAGCATCCGGTTTTGATAGCTCGCTGCTCAGACTGTCTTGTTGATCGCAGGTGCTACCGTTGTAATAAATGGTTCTGTGATAACTGTCTTCCGCATCCCGAGCATGCAAGGAGTAACTTGTCTCCGCACCAGACCGCCGTGAGAGGCCCTCGTCACAATAATGAGAGACCAGGGCCTAGAGTGAGAAGAGACTGCTGGGAGTGTGGATCAACTGTGCGTGGATTGATAACCCTTTTCTCTAAAGTGTTTAAAACTAATAGTCTGATCTAGTGTGATGAATGCCGAGTCAAATGCCAGCGGACCTGCCAAAGTTGTCGGGGGGGCTACTGCATTGAACACAATGAGGGTTGCTCTTCTACAATGGTATGTATCCAAACAACATTGTTTTAAAAAGTGAAGCTTAGGGGCTGACCAAATACTAGTGTGACTGGTGTAATACAAGTTCGCGCCATCGCATGAGGGAGCTATACTAAAGCAAACCCCCGCTCCCCTCCTCTTTCCAAAAAAAGAAGGATTGTTGCATTTTGCTTATGGCTAATGAGATATCCATATTGGATGCAACATGGGCGTTAGCGCATGGGCTTGGTGGCAACCCTTTTTTTTTTTTTTTTTTTTTTTTTTATCAATTATTAATGTAGCGATGCACAGGCAAAGTTGGCTGTTTGTTTTATCTTCGCTTCATGGGATCAAATTTAGCATAATTACTTACATGTTGATACCATTTGTATAAATATTCTTGGGTAGTTTTTTCCTGGACATGAAGAATTCCACTCTTTTCTTGCAATTTGCCTGAGAGATCCGGCTTGATCTGGTTGGCGTTCTGTTAAACGAGATAGAGTACCTACCTAGGCATAACTTAGAGGTTATTGTCCAATCTGGATGACAAATCTAGGCGGTATCTTCCAGAAGACTTTCGATGCATCGAGAGGACGATCAAGCTACTGAACTCCTCTCAATTTAGAAGATGGTCTCTTGCACATCGTATTCGAGTCCTCAGACCCCCACTCACATCGCCTGTCAAAGTTATGGATAGGCCCATAGATCATATTCGCTGGTCCTCACAGTTTACCGTCACTCCGGCCCGGCAAACACCCAAACTTCCTGGCGATAAGATCACTCTCCCGCAGTCCGCGCTCGAACAGCTCCTCGCCGCTGCCCCGCTCCAAGAGATATCCCCACAGGGCGGCCCTCCTACTCGCTCATACACGAGCGCCTTTGACCCTTTCAATCCGTATACATTTGCTGCCGAGTCTCAGGCCCGCGAGCGCACTCTTGACCGCCAGCACCAATTACCACACCCGCTAACGTTCCGCATCGTAAACCCGCAAAATGGTCGTGTGATATATGCCGGTATTCGCGAGTTTTCGGCACCGGAGAACGAGATTGGGCTCAGTCCGTTCTTACGGGATACTCTAGAGATAGAGAACAGCAGAACCCCACCCGATACGACTGTTGCCCAAGACGTGGAACAAGATGAGGAACAAGATGACGAGGGACAAGGCCAGGTGGCTCCCATAGTTACGGTTCACGCGAAGCAATTACCAAAGGGCACATACGTGCGTCTTCGTCCACTGGAAGCGGGCTATGACCCGGAAGACTGGAAGGCCTTGCTGGAGCGACACCTACGGGACAATTATACCACGTTGACTACGGGGGAGGTTTTAGAGGTCGCTGGGGGCCGGGCGGAGTCGTTTAGATTCCTCGTTGATAAGGTAGAGCCTGAGGGCGAGGGTATTTGTGTGGTCGATACGGATCTCGAGGTGGATATCGTTGCGCTATCAGAGGATCAAGCCCGGGAGACGTTACGGAGACGTCTTGCGAAGGCTTCTCGGGCCCCGGGAACCAAAGGGGGCACCTCGATTGGTGGGGTACTGGAGCTTGGAGGACAACCGGTCACTGGGCAAGTGGTTCCCGGAGAGTATGTGGATTATGAACTTGGCAAGTGGGATGGTGGAAATGCTATCGAGGTTATTGTCGAGGGTGTGGATGATGCGGATGTCTCCCTTTTAATCAGTCCCTTTTTTGCTCGCCAGCGAAACCGGCCCCGGCAGGATGAGTTTGTTTTTGGCGACCTCTCAAGTCAGCCGCGAAAGCAGATTACGATCCAGCCTACTAATGTAGAGTTGGAGGAGGCAGAGGCCTTGTATATATCTGTTCATGCCTTCGCCCCCCCTGGACATGATGGTGAGCAACACTTGCCATTGCAATACAATCTGCGGGTTTCATCCAGAACACCAGTCCCTGGTGATAGTGGAGCAATTTCGGACTCTAGCTTCGAGGCCCATGAACCTGGTGATGTTCGGTGCAAAAACTGTCACCAGTGGGTCTCTCAGCGGTCATTCATGTTGCATGAGACCTTTTGCTTTCGAAACAATATTCTATGTCCGCAATGCAACAATGTGTTTCAAAAACGGTCACCTGAATGGCAGAACCACTGGCATTGCCCGCACGATTCCTCGCACGGAAATGATGCTACAAGCAAGCAGAAACATGACTTCATCTTCCATTCTAATCATTCCTGCCATGCTTGTGGGTTCGAGACCGACGGTCTCCCGCGGCTCGCCCAACACCGGACTACTGAATGCCCCAGCAAACCCATCCTATGTCAGTTTTGCCATCTGGTCGTTCCACAAAAAGGCGACACAGACCCCGACATGCATGACCCGGAGGTCCTGGTCTCCGGTCTTACCCCGCACGAGTTAGTAGATGGTGGTCGGACCACCGAGTGCCACCTCTGTAACAAGATTGTGCGACTGCGTGACATGAAAACCCATCTCCGCCATCATGATCTGGACCGAATCTCTCGGCCCGTCCCAACTATCTGCCTGAACCGAAATTGCGGACGGACACTCGACGGACGCGGGGCGCAAACCGCTATCAAACCGGGAACCAATACCTTAGGTCTCTGCAGCATCTGTTTCGGACCACTTTATGTCGACACATACGACCCAGAAGGGAAGGCCCTCCGCCGTCGCATTGAGCGTCGCTATCTCTCTCAATTGATGACTGGATGCGGTAAATCGTGGTGCCAGAACGAGTACTGTAAGACTGGGAAACAGAACCGACAATCTGACGCGAAACTAGCAGCAGCTACGCCAGCTTCAACCGGTGGTGCAGCAAATGTGCTAAACACCGTACGGCCATTGGTGAATGCTCTTAATTTGCAAGAAAAGGCATCCAACACTACCCCCTTTTACCTTTGCACTGACCAGGCCGGCCAGCAACGGCGACTTCTTGCAGAGATGATTGCCGCGGAAGACGGTAGCCAATCTGGGGATGGGAAGAGATATGAGCTGCCCTGGTGTATTGGCGCAGTCGAAGCCGCCGGTGGAGACCTTAACAAGGCAAGGGAATGGTTACAGAACTGGGCACCTACTCAAGGAGAGACATGAACAACGATGGTGAACAACTTAATATCTATATTTTTCCATTTAGATGTGAAATAAGTTGATGATAATGACAACATGAGTCCTTAAATAAACCAATGTATGACTATAGCTGAATAACTAACAAATGAATTACATAGAATGCGATCATTTCATCCCAGTGCTCATAGCATTCAGCAGCAATAGATATGTGTAAACAAAAAAGGGCCAGATGTAAGAATAAAACCAAGCTACCTGGGTACCTTTGTATTCATTTATTTATTTATTTTTTTCTTTGTGGGTCTTAACTGTAAGCATAATAGATATATAGTAGCCTACCTACCTACCAGATACATGATGATACCCACGGACGTAGACAGAAAAAAAAATAGAGAGAGCGAGAGGGAAGAGAAGATAAGAGAAAGAGTTTCTCAAACAACCATAACAACAACAGTAACGGAAAAATAGTAATAAAACAGACATAAAATCATGATAATCATACAATCAATTAGGAATAGCCCTCCCTAGTCCTCCAAGAAACAAACCAGTAGAAAAAAAAAAAAAAAAAAAAAAAAAAAAACAAGAAAAAAAGGGAGACATGAGAGAGAGAGAGAGAGAGAGAGAGAGATGTATAATCAAGTGAGAAAATCAAAGACATGACTCACCCCACCCTATTCATGAAAGAAGAAGACAGTGAAATGGAACAAAATAGTAAGGTCATAGTAGATTTTATCCTTATCCTTATCCATATCTTTTTCTTTGGGTCTTGTTGAAATGGAATTGATCTAAGAGAAATGCACTAATAGAAAAAAAAAATAAAAAATAAAACCAGGATAGTAGCTGTTGAGATTAAGAAAACGGAAATGGAAAGGAGATAGACAAGTTAAACTGAAGGGGAAAAAAAAAAAGAAAGAAAAAAGGAAGGAAAGAGGCTTGAAAAGTGAATAGAGGCGTGAACTAAGCATTTTGAGAGGAAAGAGCAAAGAAAGGGGGATTATTAAACCGCCCCAGTCTTTACAGCCAACCCTCCACTCCCTCGCGATGAAAAAATGCCCATAATGCCAAATACAACATAGAACAAGGCAAGCGGGTAAGCGACGAGACCTCTCATACCCCTCATCCTGGCGACGGCACAGAACATGCCCGAGGAAGAGTATGTGCACCAGCCTACGGCGGCCGTGGTAAGCAGATACCCAAACATGGTATCCATGGGGATGAGGATTCCCATGAGACTGGTCAGGACGAGTGGGAGGAAGCAGTATCCGAGGACAGAGGCGGAGCGGGGAAAAGTGAGGGTAGCAGAGAAGTGACCGGCGGAGGCTCCACCGTCCGAAAGAGAGGGTTTGTGGTGGGGGGAGTAATTTGTCGGGTCTGATGGGTTGGCGGCTGCTGAGGAAGAGGAGGAGCCATCGAGAACAGGCGACATGAGAGAAAGAATGAGGTGGAGGGCGACAGTACCAAAGACGGCGACACCATAGATGTAGCCATAGAATACCTTGCCGGAGAGGAGGAGGAACGTTCCATAGAGGACAATGTAGAGGAGGGCACCGTACAGGTCACTGTCGTCCATAAGGTGTTGGTCGATTCGGGCGAAAGGGTTGAGCACAGTTAATGTCTATATATGATGTGAGTTAACCAGCAGCAACCAGCATTGTACATGACATGGGTGCAAGCATCTAACCAACCTTCGTCCGGATATGTTCAAAATTCACGCCCAACTCTTCCAATAGCGGTGGTTCTCCATCGTACCCTTCTGTGCCAAATGCAGCGAGCCATCCAGTCCGTAAACCACCTTGTTCACCCATCCTCCCACTTACTCCAGCGGCGGACGACCCGAAGCCACCGTATCCGCCGCCAACGCCCCCTCCAACGCCGGGATATCCCTGAGGTGTCGGATTGGAAGCTCCGCCAAACCCGCCATAGGAAGCTTGAGAGGGTGTTGTATGACCCGAAACCGAGGTGTACGAGGAGGGATAGAACTGTAGGTTCTGTGCGGAGGCCTGGGCTCCATAGGGTTGTTGTTGCGGGTAGTACTGCGCCATCGTTGGTTGTTCTTAATCTCAGAAGGAAGAAGATGCACAATAGAGGGAGATGCGGGGGGTGACTGGTGCCGCCAATGGCAGTGTCAGGGTGACCTTGAAATCCTGCCTGGAAACGCAAGAGGGAAGAGGATTTGAATAAAGCTTGATATGAGGAGAAAGAAGAGTGGAGGTGTTTTGTTGCTTGAAGGTGAATCCAACAAGACCAGCTGTTCGGCGGTGTGCCTGATATCTTGCTTAGTCATCCACACCGTAATGGTAGCTTGCTGGAACTATACGGAAATACAGGAAAAAAAAAAAAAAAAGAAGAGTGCTCTATTGAAAATACTACAAAATCCAAGGGGGTTTCTACAAGAAATTAATACCAATACCAAGTTGCAGCCCTTTGCGACCTTCCTCGCCTTTGCGGAGCACTAATGGGAGGGAGAAATTCAGCTCGAATCGGGCAGCTGGGTGGGCGTATACCAATCCAACACCAGCAGCAATGCTTGGTAGACCATTTCCGAGCTCAGCAATAGTCGCCGACATGGCATCCTTAACTTCACCGCTGGTCGTAGGAGCGGTCTTCTGTGCAGTCCGGAGAGGCAACAACCGTCCACCGTTCACAAACGCCTGCAGGCGCAAGGGCTTATCTGCACCCACACGGGGAAGTGGGAGGAGCAGATTTGCGCTTCCTGCAGCATACACATCACCACCAACGGCATCTGTTCCATCATGAGGCCCTAGACCGGAGAGACGGAAGCCACGAACATCGGTGGGACCACCGAGCTGGAAGCGGTCATTGAGACGAGAGAGCTGGGGACGGGAGTCGGAATCAAGGCCGAGGGGATAGAGGAGACCAGCACGGAACCCCGTGGTGAAGCTGATTCCACTGTCTCCCTTGATTCCTGGAATTGGGATCGAAACGGCACTCTGGGTTTCAATTTCAGACTTCCAAAACGCAACATCACCCTTGAGCGGCCCCCAGCCTGCTAGCTCATTGAAGGTCTTCGCATAGAAGCCCCTAGAAGGGAGCAAAGTATTGTCTCTTCCATCCTTTGTCCAGGTGTGGGAAACACTGCTCTTTACGCTATCACCAGCATCGGCGCGCACTGTAGGCGATGCATTCTCAGCAAGACCAGTGACCTGCCTCCAGAAGCCATTGTATCCAATTTCATGCCGATGGCCGGATGAAGTAAGCCATCGCAGCTTACTCCAGCCTCCCCTCAGGACCTCTTCATGACTGGCCCATGATTTTTGAGTCGCACTAGCGATTCCACCGATCTCGAGGCGGAAGTCGGGGTCACTGAAAACCGGGGCGTCAAAAGTGGCCTGGTACGCTGACCTTGTTCGGGTACCCAGCGAAGCGTTTAGATTCAAATTTTCCGCGCCACCAAATACATTGCGCCAGAGGAGATTCCCATAAGCCGATCCTTCTGTATTTCCGAGGTCAGTTCCGGTCTTTAGCAAGACACGCGACTTCTCCTTGACAGTGTAGTAGACATCAATATTTGTGAGGCCGTTCCGTACGTCGGCATCTGGGGACTGGTCGAGGTATACGGAGATTGGCTGTTGGAATATATCTATGACTCAGCCATTAGAATCTTATTCCAAGACGGGCAGATAGAGGGAAACAACTGAGGGGGTTGCGAACCGAATCTACTGAGCCTGTCCGCACGTGCCGAGACTTCCCGTAGAGCTTCCGAGAGGGTATATGGTCTTTTTTGATTGAAACTCAACAGTGGATCAAAGATCCGTTCCAGAAAGCCTCTACGAGTATGTCTGGTGTTTAGAACCTGAACCGAGGAGATTGTGCATGGTAAGGTAGAATTTTCGTCAATCTAAAAGAGGATATTGTCTTAGTGACTGCGGATATATGTATGGCGTGGTATGGTGGGAATAGCCGGAGAGAGAAAGGGAGAGGGAAAAATTAGGGAAAAAAAGAAAGAAAAAAAAAAGAATGAAAGAAAAGGAAAAGTTGGGTAAAATGCAGAATTAGTTTAAAGAAGAGCCATACCACTTCTCCAAGACGAGCTTGCGCCTTTTGATAAATAGCGTGAACCCGATCATTGATGGCCTGCTGCTGCTCTTCCAAAACCTCAGGATCGGCACGTTGCTGAAGACGTTCGAAGATCTAGACAAAATAGTTAGTAATTCCTTCCGAGGGAGTAACCTGGGACCAAGTAAAGCACGACATACGTCTCCGTCTTCAGCAGAGAGTGGAGAGGACATTGCGGCGGCTGCAATGGCCAAAGGGAAGCTGTCTCAGGCGATCTCGGATTCTCTCAGTCTCTCCGGAAGCTGAAGATGAAGCAATATTTCGCACGTGACCCGCCTCCTTTGCCTTCGAGTCGAGCCCAAATCGTCAGCTGAAGTAGTAGATTCACCAACATCTCCCCTCGATTCACAGACAGGGCAGGCTGGACTTCTAATTTGTATTGCATTCGTTCTTCGTTCTTTTTGTACTCTTTGTTGCATTACCACACCCCTTTTCCCCTCCAACCTCTCCTGTCGAGGGGTCTTTTTTCTTTCCTTACTAGACCCGTTATAGTGGTTCCTTAAGCTTCTAAATCGACTCCCGCCATCTAATCGTTCAGCAAAATGGCCACCAAGGCAGCCTATAAACGAGTAAGTTTGATTTGATCTCCTCGGCCGGATGAGAGCGATTCAATATCTAACGTTTTCCTCGAACAGCTCACCCGTGAATATCAGAATATTCAAAAGAACCCTCCACCATTTATCGTGGCGCATCCGTCAGAGTCCAACATCCTAGAGTAGGTCCTCGAACTATATTTCTCCTTAAAGACCATTCACTCATTGAATAATTTCTTAGATGGCATTACATCCTTACCGGTCCTCCCGGCACCCCTTACGAGAATGGCCAGTACTGGGGCACCCTGATGTTTCCCCCCGAATATCCGTTTGCCCCTCCTGCGATTCGCATGCACACCCCCAGCGGCCGATTCCAGCCATCCTCCCGTTTGTGTCTCAGCATTAGTGATTTCCACCCAAAGTCGTTTAACCCTGCCTGGGAGGTTTCGACCATTCTGATCGGGCTGCTTTCGTTCATGACTAGCGAGGAAATGACCACGGGTAGTGTCAGCGCCTCGGAGGCAGAACGACGAGTCTTAGCGGCTCGATCGAGATGGTGGAATTCCACAGGCGGCGGTTCCCACATTAACAATACCCCAGGACTGACTCCTACGTCCAAGGGAATCAACAATGTGAAGGCTGGAGATGGCGGCCTGAAGTTCCGCTCGGAGTGGCCAGAACTAGACCAAGAGAATTGGAAGTGGCTGAAAGACAACCGTATTGATACCGCTACTGGACAGCTGCGACCCGATCCCAATGCTTCATCTAACAAGTGTTCTCCTGAGACCAGCGCCCTTCGGAGACGCCCCAATGGAAGCGCTCCTAGACTTGGAGCTGTCATGGAGGGTGGCAATGTTGCACGTGAAGCTGGCCAGAGCTGGCTACAGCGTAACAAAGTATGGGTTGGTCTCGCAGTCTTGTTTGGGTACGCCCTGATTTCTCGACTTGTTCATGACGTCCAGGGCTGAATCCACTTAATCTCTACTCGTCAACCCCATATCCCCTGTCAACATAAGAGCATTCGCTAGTATTTTCTTTCCTATCTTTATCTATATTTTCTACTTTCTTCTTTGTTCAATAGCGCTGGGATGGATACAACTGGGTTTTCTTTTCCTTTTTTTTTTTTTTTTCAAATATCTTTCTTTGCTCAAGACTGAAAGAATGGCGTCAAGAGAAGGAATGGCGTTGAGTTCTTGGAATACTCGATATGGCCTCTGGGATTTGATCATATCCCATGAGAGCTACACTGGATTGAAACGAAAGAGATTGTACAAACAGGTCGACCAAGATGAGCTTTCGGCTTTTTTTTTCTTTTTTTTTTTTTTTTTTTGAGTGGGAAGGCTCTCAAGAGTTTAAGCAGCTAAGGCTCGGGTTGGAGGATTATTTTATGTTCGGGCAAACATTCACCAATTAAGTGATTCCCCATATTAGATGAAGTTTGGAAGGCCGGGAACGTGGACTGAGCAAGGACAGCTTTGCTTTTTCACATAATACAGAATTCCGATAGATAGCATGCTACCTACATCCTACATACTTACGGAGCGATTTATCTCCAGTGTTCAGGTGAGTGTCAGTGTTGTAGCATACAATTTGGCTGCTCTGTAACGCTAGTATTTACGATGACGGTATTTCGGGAGATCCGTTATCTTAGTACGTACGGTAATCCTACGTATAACACTGTATTATTATATCATCCATCCATCCGTTGGTCCAAAAAGTTTTTTGAGGCTCCGTCCGATTAATTTAATTTTTTTTTTTTTTTTGTATTTCATTCCGTTTTTTCTTCTTCTCCTTCGCATCAACTCTTTGCAACTAAACCAGCATTTCGCACACTAAATCCCAGACTCGGTTGTGTATTCGACATTTGAAATCATCGGATTTGATCGTAACATTTAATTATGGGTTGGTTTTGGGCAGATTCGCAATCGCAGCCAGCCGTCGCAGCGCCTCGTAACCATCCATCGCCCGCTGGTGCCGCTCCTCCAGTAAGCACCACGATGATATGGATCATATAGCACAGTTACTAACAAACGCCTTTAGCCAGGATGTCCAATGCATGAATCCAATACCTCGGCTCCCCCTGCCACTCCCTCCATCTCTGACAACACCTCCGGCGCCTGCCCAGTTCGATCACCAGACTCGCCATTTTTTGTATCTCCCAAATCTACCACCAGCAATGCGCCATCCCAACCTCCCACTAGTACTCCTCAACCGGAGACGAAGTCGGCCTTATCCAGACTCAACCCTTTGAACTATATGTTCTCATCAATCTCCCAGGAGCGCGCCCCAAACCAAACTGTCGACCTGCCTGTTGATCGCGAGGTCTCCTCCATCCCGCGTGGCGACTCAGAGGACAACTGGGAATACCCTTCCCCGCAACAGATGTACAATGCGATGCTCCGCAAGGGCTACACCGATACGCCGCAGGATGCAGTGGAGGCCATGGTAGCTGTCCATAATTTCCTCAATGAGGGCGCCTGGAACGAGATCGTCGGTTGGGAGCGCATTTTTTCCAAGGGTTTGTCACAGGCATGGGACAAGTGTCGGCGTGGGGAGGAGAATATTGCCTTTGAGTTAGAGAAAGAAGAAAGGACCGGCGCTATAGACAAGACAAGCGTACCACGACTAGTGAAATTCAAAGGGAGGCCGCAAGAGCTTACACCCAAAGCCCAGGTTCTCCAGGCGCTGGGATGGTTATATCCAGCTAAGTTTGAGTGAGCAAAACCCATTCTTCGCTCCCCCACCTTCTATTCCTTTCATTGTGTTTCTAATGAAGTTTATAGATCGAACCCTCCATTCGATCGACATGACTGGTTCGTAACACGACAGACGCCTTCTGGCCCCAAGGAAATTCGATATGTGATTGATTACTATTCTGGTCCTCCCGAGCCCACGGGTGAACCCGTCTTCTACCTGGACATCCGCCCGGCGTTGGACTCTCCCACCGCCGCTGTGGAACGATTGATGAGATGGGGAGGAGATGTATGGTGGCGCGCCAGCGGCGGTGCTGCCCGAAGCTGAAAACTTATTTACATACACTTCGCCCCATCTCCATGATCTATTATTCTTGAATATGTCTTATTTCCATCCTGCAATATCTCCACTCCTCACATAAGCCGAGAAAATCCCAAACGACGCCGGCGTCTGACGAACCTACGTTACCGTCCCCTCTTAGGGGTCCTTGCATCTACTCTTATTGAGCATCTTCTAACATCTATTTGATTTGCCCCCTCTTCCCACCCCCCTTCATTTAGTCCAGCTATATATGCCTCCAAGATTTGACGGTCTAATGACGCACTGGAGTATCATGGAGTCTTTTGTTGTTCCTTTATTTTCTTCACCTCTTCTAGCGGTGTGTGTTGTTATAAGTTCTTACTAAAGATTTCTAATACATATAGATTGCAAGTGTATTTATATATCTATTTCTTCATCATCTTAAGATTTTCTTTTAGGGCCACTACCATCCAATGAATTATATTTTACTTATCTAGCATCTAGACCTGTACCCTCACTATTTCTTAAACTCGCTCTTAACGCCTCTACTTCAGAGGGTTATATTAGTGAATATAAATTTTTGTGAGATTCAGCCGTTGCTTGGTAGGTAGAATGTAAAATCATTGTGGAGAATCATCATTATGTATGGAAATAATATATGTATGTACTCTGAGTGGAGGAAGGAAAAGTCCACCATCCCGTAGGAGGAATAGAAAACCTAAAATAAGGACAAAAAAAAAATAAAATAATGCAAGATCATGACACATTCAAGAGCTAAGAAACTCCTTTCTTTTTCTCTCTCAACATTACACATCCAAGTCTTACCTTTGAATTGGTTTCCATTATTTGAATTTTTTTTTTTCTTTTTTTTTTTTTTAGATATTGGGAGAGAGTAAGTCGTACTTCACACACTGTTCTACACTTTCAATACTTGCCTGGAGTAATCCACGTGCTTCCAAACCCACCCAGACACGAAGCATAGACGTATCTCCTGCCCGAACAGTTTTCAGGAAAGTGGTATTTGAACCCAGTTTTCGGAGGATTGGGAGTGCACTAATATAGATTTTAGTTTATAGAATTTTTGTAAAACGAGGGAAATATATTAAAGGTGGAGGGAAAAGAGGAAGGAAGGAAAAAAAAAAAAAAAAAGGGAGGGGGGAAAGGCAAAACTTACGTCTTAAATAGGTCGAGGTCAGGATTCATACTTCGTCCGATTCCCTCGAGAAGAAGAATTGAAATGACAACGTTGACGAAATCTCCTTCGAGGCGAACATGATGACGTCGAACCATGGAGAGGACCTCGCTGAGGACATCTCCGATTTTGATACTACCTAGAGCAAAGGTTCGAGACTTGACGTTTAAGACTAGGTGTTCCATCCGGAGAGCGAAGATATCGGGATTGACAACGGCCTCAGGCTGGCGACACCGTTCGACCATGAGTTCGCCTGCGCGGTGGCCGTCGAATTCCGCAACAGCGCGGAAGAGATCAAGGAAGTTGCGTCGATTGACGTCGTTGAGCTCCGTAACAAGGCCCGTGTCGATGAAAATTAGTTGGGGTCGATAGCCCTCCGTATTAAGCTCATTGAGCGCTCGCTCCCAGTTTCTAGGGCTTTTTGTGTGTGGTCGGAGTCGGGATAGGACGGCTTCTGTCACGTCAACTTCCGCTACTGTCGGTGCGTCCGAGGCGCGGGTTCCCTTGTGGAGGGAAAGGTCTAGTTCACTAGGTTTATAGAAGCGAACCATAATATTCCCGGGGTGTAAATCGGCGTGAACAAAGTTGTCGATCAGTAGCATATGCAAGAAGGCATCTAGACCCTCGTTTGCGATTTCTCGCTGATAGACGCCACCACCGACTTCGAGGAAGGTCGACAAGGGAATACCCTGAGCATATTCCTCGACAAGAACTTCTCGAGTGCTGTATTCCATGTAGGGGTATGGAAACCAAGCCGTGGTCCGGGCGCGAAACTTTTCACGAAACCTCTCGAGATTCGATGCCTCAATTCGGAGGTCTAGCTGCAACTTCATCATCTCTCCAAACTGAGAAACTTCATCGGGGAATGACAGCCAGTGCATGGTAGGGATTGTATTAATTATCGAAGCAAAGAAAGACATAATCCTTAAATCCCGATGGATCATGCGTTCAACGTGTGGGTGTAGCACTTTAATGGCCACGTACGTTGATGGAACACGCTGAGGAGTGATCTTCACCAAAACATCGACATTCTTTCGTACCTTGTCACTTAAGCCTTGTGGCTCGATTGTACGCACATTATCGGCGAGCTTCGCAAGGTTTGGTTTTAATTTCGCCTTGTAGACCTGCGCAATAGCGCCTACTCCTAGAGGTTCCTCATAGAACTCTTCAAAGATGTCTTCAAACGGCAATCCGTTGAACGCCTTTCTTATGGTCTTTTTAGTCTCACTCAGAGGGTGTGCAGGGGCATGGGAATGAAGAGAAGACATGGTGTTGCACATCTCGGGGGGGAAGATATCAGTCCGGGATGCTGCCCATTGACCAAGCTAGAAGAAAGAGATCAGGGAAAAATACTACATAGATTACGGTTAATCACATGAGCCTACCTTGATGAAGGCAGGACCAGCGCGTTCCATAGCTCTAGTAAGGAAGCTATACCACCACAAAGTTCCTGTTTGCGTGCCATCGCGTTCCCTCACCCGTCTCCCGAACCAGATTGCGGGAGCCGCCATGATCACTGGAAGGAAGATAACCACCAGATGGACAAGTCGAAACCCTGTCGCTATAGTATCATAGATGTAGTAGGTCCAGTAAGCCAGCACGGACCCCCTTGGACCTAGTAGCTCTTGCACATCCTTCGCGAAGCCCTTGTGCATCTCCTGGCGCGACGCCTCCAGCATCCGTAGCTCACCTGTTGAATTTTTCTCATTATCTTCCTCTGCCAATTTCAAAAACGCCACGGGACTGAGTGTTGCAAAGAGAACCGTCCCAGCCGCCCGGGGGAATAGTCTTTGACAAACTCCCTTGCTCTGCCGCGGACATGGTGAGGGGTGTAGAAAGCGTAATAATGGAGAAGAGCGGGCAAAGCGGAGTTGTGGGCTTCCACCACACGTCGAACACAAACGGCCGAGACGGTAGGCTATCCTCATGATCTCATGTAGAAACCAAACAAAGCGAGCGACGGGGACACTAGAAATGACATTGGGGGAGAGAGAGAGGGAAAGAGGAGAAGAAAAGGGAGCAATAGCAACTCGGTTATGATGACGAAGAATCCCGCCGTTGATTCTCGGGACGTTCTTTGGAGGGATCTGCACGTGTCACGACGTCACTATCCTCTCTCTGCCTTTTTTTTTTTTTTTTTTTTTAGTTAATATAATGTCGCCTCAACAACACTCCTGTTGTCACCTGCTGCTCATTCCATTGAGGCACTTCTCCAGGTGCAGTATGGTCAAGTCTAAAAGCTTCGTCAGATTTACTGGTTCGATGGAGTCTAAAAAGCTTGGTTGTGCTCTGAAGCCCGCCTAAACAGGCACACATTCCAGGAGCCAGCCCACTCTGTACAGTCAAGGGCATAATACTAGGTCGGCGCCAGCCAGAATCTGATGATTAATCTGCTCTTAGACCCTAATTCATCAATAATATTGGTTGAAGAAGGGATTAAGAAAAATAAAAAATAAAGAATAACTATAAGGTTGGTGGGTTGCGTACCTGTGAAAGAAATACTTCCCAGCCACCAGATGGCAGGCTCTAATTGTCGGGCACAAGCACACCACTACTGGTTCCGGGGGGAAGGGATAGATTAACTCTTTTGGCAATTTGTTTTCGGTTGCTGGCGGCCCTTTTCAAATCTAACGGCTGTGGACCCTAGCACAAACTCCCGCAATCGGAAATGAGTATAGGCCGTCAAGTCGTACAAAGAATTGGGCTTATATGGCCGTTTCTGGCGCCGATGTGAATATAATACAGAGAGCATCCGGGCGTAGGCGCGCCTCCCAAACAATGTGATCTCATTATTATACCCCATGAGAACCCTTACCTAGTGAGGTCAAGCATGCGATATCACCATGGGTCGACTCCATGATGTTGAGTCGCATGATGAGGAACAGGAGTCGCAATGTCAGTCTTGGACCTCTCTATTTATTTGGTGTACCGTAAGCTATATATGCATGCTGGTGGTGTTCATATGGGTCTGCTTCCCAGAATTCTCGCTCCTGAAACTCGGTCTCCTCCCTGTTCTGGTTCATGGGAGTTCTCCGGCGCTCTTTTATGCCTTTTCTCCGCACGTTGCTGGGCATTTCGAGAAACCCAACAATCTAGAGGTAATCGCATTGGTGCCTTTTCACCAGCGCCAGCAAACAGAGATATTAGACTGCTACCTGCAAGTATGTGCCGCACCACCCCCCTCAACACTCAAGTATCACTGGCTAATCTGGTTGAAGAGAAACCTCGCCAATAATCGCGGTTTTCTGGACAAAGTGGTATTTATCCCGCAGACAAACGATGCGGAGAGCCTCGATTGGCTGTCATCCATGGTCGAACAAAACCCAGCCTACAAAGTTTCAAAAGCCCATGGATTCCCTCTTGAGGTGCCCCATGGTAAACCCAAGGATCGACTGTTCACTTGGATCGACGGAGACGTTGTATACCTCGAAGATCACACAATTCCTACTCTAATAAAAACAAAACTCGACCACCCAGACTCACTTGTCGTCTCGGCCAATGTCGTCAATCAAGCTGTGCTTCAACCCCTCCACAGCCATCCCTCGGTCGCCCTCCCTTATCGTCCGGAACTGTACCCAAAGCCCGATGGACAAAGAGACAACGATAGTTGGCGCGCCTCATTGCTTCCACTTTGGGATGGCCCAGCAGAATTCAAAGTACATAAGGGATTTCCCCCGCCTTTCGCAAATCATCGCTGGCTCCCCGCAAGTGACGAAGATTTTGACCGCACTCCAATTGGCATGTCGGTTTACTCAGATGATGGGCCCGGATTTGACGATTGGACCGTCAGCGCCCAGCAGCACTATTCGTTTCTCCACCACCTCGAACTCGGCGATTTGTATCGTTACAAGTTTCCCTTGTGGAATAACCCAGCCGAACCGATAAGCCATAATTTCCTCTGCTTTCGGGGAACGGATGCCGCCGATGTCCTGGCCTTGATGCAGGAGAGCTCACCATGGTCTCATAATAACAAGAATAGTCGCCATATCATTATTGATGGCAAAGGACTCGCAGCCCACTACTCTACCGAAGGAGGTTTACATGGGCTAGAGCACACTGACGTGCTCATGCGGTATCGGGCATACGCAAAAGAGATGGTTTGTCCTGTGACAGCTTGACGCCTGTATAGGAAAATTCATGAAAATTCATCTTACCCATCGTTGTAAATAGGACTATCATTTAAGCTAGACATGTTTCATACCCATAATCTTTCTATACCAATATACCAAAATGATTCTTCAATCAAATTACCAAATTATATAAATAAATGAGTGAATACTAACCATCGGAGGCTCTGGTCTCTATTTTACCAGTTTGGTTCGAGCTCTATTCGCTGTTCTTAATATACTTCGAGACGTGGGTGTTCATCACCTCCTGTAGAGTGCTCTTCCATGACTCGGGGAGTGCATCAGGCTAATAGTAAAGCGAAAGAAAAGCATTAGTTTCCAAGAAGGGGTAAAAAACATATAAAAAAAAAAGGGGGGGGGGGGAGAAGAAGTCAACGCTTACATCATTCCTTAGCACCTCCTGAACAAGCACAACCATATTCTCCCGGTCCTTGGTCACTGGCGATTTACTGGCACCATCGTCCGCAGGAGACTCTTCTTCAAGCATAGAATCACTACTCAAAGTATCCCTAAGTAAGGAAAGTCCGTCGATCCTCTGCAGGCAGTCAACAACGGCTAAGGAACCCGGTTTGCTAGACGCCATCAAAGCTAGAGCAAACCACCCCTCACTACGAACAACCGGCCACTGTGACTGAGAAATCATGGCACCTATCGGATGCGAGATACTGGGGCGCAAACTAAAAAGGGCATGTAGAAGCCTCTCGGCCTCAGGATCCTGCTCTCGCGACTTGGGGATAAGGGTTCGACACATCGAAGCCACGATACGGCCAATCTCTGTCTTGATGGGAGTTGAGTCTGATTTTCCAAACAACGCCAGTAGAAGGGAGAGATAAGCTTGATGCCCGTCTGCGGAGGGAGAGGTCTCTAATAGCCGACTGATATTTTTAACAGACGAGATGATTAGCTGTCGAGTGATGCTAGTCGCAGCAAGTTGAACCTGGGGAACGGATTCGTAGCTCCACAAATGTGAAACAGCAGGGATAATTCCTGCATTACCGAGTTCTAGCCTGTTATCGCTAGCGATAGCGAGGTTCTTTAAGAAGCCCAGCGCAGAGTGGAGGACTGCACCTCGTGCGCCACTATTGAGGATTGCTATAAGCTCCTCATGGATTTTCAACTCTTTAACCATCAATTCGCAAACTTCGTCTGACCGCGCCAAATTCCCGAGCATAATGCAAGCGCATATCTGGAGTTGATCCTCTGTGGCGGTTAGATAGGATTTCAAAGTGAGCGACAACGGTGAACTCAAGGAGTATGTTTTAGTAAACGCTTGCGAAGAAGAAAGCTCGGCTAGAACTTGGTTAATCTTCAACTGGCACTGTGTGAGTGCTTTGACCTCATCCTCTGGAGAGGTATTCAGGCGAAAAGATAAAGAATGGCGGAGTACCGACAATACATCTGCCACCATATGTTTGGATATACAGAGCATTTGGAACCTTTCTTTTTCTAAATATGCCACAAGACAATTTGCAATGCTAGAGAATTCCCCAGGAGTGAGGTTGAGCTCCCTGTTCATCGGGAGAGATATAAGAAACGAAAGCGTGCCATCAGGGGAATTTTCAATTCCTTGCTCTGAAAGTCCATTCAGTTAGAGGACAGCGATTAAAGAGGGCTGGGGACTCACCATACCTTGCTCTGCAATAATTTCTATGAGTTCATAAACGTAACCAAGTAGGGCATCATTATCCTTGAATGCGCTATCATTCACCAATTTCAAAAGAATATATACTATTTTATTGATAGCCAATTGGGACTGTGCAGGCTCTGTATATCGTCAGTTATCCATCGATATACATGATAGAAGTTCAATGTACCAAAGTCAATGCACAAATTATATATAACAGGTATCACCACCTGAATAAGCTCTGGCCTGAGCAAAAGCCGTAAAATGAAAAAGGTATAGTTGTCATTCACGACAACAGCCCTATTCTCATCTGTAAATGGCGATTAGTCTTTGCATGCACTTTGTCCCATCGAGGGATTTGACTCACTAGTATCGGCACATGAGTTGCCAATCAAGCGTAGAGAATGTAGTATAAGATGGCTGTCAGTGACTTCCTCTGAGGCAACAAGCTGAAGGAAAAAGCTTAAAATTCCGGCCTGACCATACGCAAGTCGAAACGAGGCTAGAGTTGGGTAAGCGACATGCGTAGCTAGGAATAAAAGAAAGAAATAAAAAACAATTAAAACACAACACACTCACGGTTCCTACTTCCATTTGCCAAAGCTTCCGTAGCCTGTACCATATACTCGGATTTACAATTCCAGAGTTTGTATAAAATATCTAGGACGTTGTCGAAGGACACAGAATCACCCGATTCTGTCTCTTTGAGAATATTTTGCAATGATCTCAAAAGATCTTCTTGCTGCGCAAGCGGTAACGACTCAGTCCTTGAGGCTCCTAATACTGGCGGCAATTGAGGTTGCTCAGAGAAGATTTGAGACAGCGAAGGATATTGTATCCCCTCTAGGTTTTGAGCTTTCATCCCGGAAGAAATAATTTCCACATTGTGCTGGTGAGTAGCAGCGCCCTGGATCTCACTCTGATCATCCTTGAGGCCCATTTCACGGGGATATTGGGTAAGAGCTTGGTGGAGAGTTTAGGGAACAAGACAAAATGTGAAAGGACACTGTATGATCCACTATTCGGATTTCAGGAAGTTGTCGATTCCTGATTGCAAACAGAACTATATTTAAATCCCTTAGGTGAAAGCGGCGGCGGCCCAAGAACGAGGGGGAGTCAGTCTATGCAAACTAACGGATGTATAAAGAAGCTTTGGTCAAAAAATATGGGGAAGTGGCTGATGACTGCCTGAGGCGGCATCAGGCATTGAGTATGATAATACGGTAATAATATGATGTTTAGGGTAATTTATTTTCCCTAACCAGTGGTGTTAGGCGGTTTATTTAGTCCATGCCCTACAGATTTAGTGAAAATATTAAGATAAAATAAAATAAAATAAAAAGCAAATATTCAATTGTATGCAACCTAATGATGATTGTTACTGAAGCAAGAAAATCTGGAGTTAGTTTGTAGTCCAGCTTCTTTCTCTTCGCCTTTACATCAATATTGTATGATACCGTACGGGTAGCCAAGTAGGTAAGTTTGTGGATCTAGGTAATTAAGAACAGCTTTACAACTGTAGCAGAGCAATTTGGATGGAAGGTGTCCCGAACCAAAACACTCCTAGTCCTTCATTATAACTTGCAATTCGCAGCCTGATTTTACCCTCCATAACATCCATTTGACCAACTCTATCCTTTATCTCTTCTTTCTTATTTCAAATTGTTTTTCAACCCATACACTCCTTCTCCTTCACAATGACGCGCGCCCAACAGACCCTCTCCGTGCTCCTTCTCGTCTCCTCTGTATGGCTACCACACCTCACCATCGCTATACATGTGTATTTAGTACCTTCATCGCTAATCATGATTTGTTTCTTCTAGCTCTACCTATCTCTTTACTTAGGCCTCGTTCCTCTTAATGAAACTATCCAGAATGAAATCATCCCTGTCGTATGCCTTCCACCTACCCCCTCCCCCCAGTTTTTACCTACATACCCCCACTAATATACTAACCATTCATTTTCCCCAACTTCCCAGCTTCCTTTCTACGGCTTAATATGCTTCGGCTGCTACCTCCTTGGTCGACTCGGTGTGGCAATCCTAACCTTTAACGATGTGCCCGAGGCACACAAGGAACTCCAGCAAGAAATCCAACAAGCCAAGGCCGAACTGCGCCGTGTGAATGTCGATGTCGACTAAACACTTGTTCCTTTCTCCTTCCTTCCCTGATACCTTTTTTTTTTTTTTTAATTCTCCGTCCTCGTGCCTAAGCCTACCTACCTACCTACCTTTTTTTCAGCCAGCAGCCACCAGATCGACTTTCATTGCTTAACTTTTGGGGAGCAGAAAGGGGCACCTAATTATCCTCACGTGGCTCCTTTATATACCGGAAAGCAGTGTTAGTATCAATGATTTGTATGATTGCACAATGCCATCTTGGAATGTTGATTTTAGGAGGGGCAATAGAATGGATGCGGGTTTGCTTTTGTTCTAGTAATATTGAAATGGACATGGGTACCTGGAAAGCGTCGTCTAGAACTGAGTGTATTTGTTTATTAAATAATCGATCATAACGAATCAAATTACTTGTACTACCACAGTTGAAGAGAAATATCGAAAGATTTACCAAGCTTCCATATAATTGATCCAAAATGTTTAGCTATGAAAAGCTGTAAAAAATAATAAGCTACTTTTTTCTATCAATACCATCAAGAAACACCGTTCGTAACGTGACATGTCCAATGTGACTTCTGGGAGTCTAAAAAACGAAAAATAAACAAAATGCAAAAGAAACGAGCAAAACTCGATATGCGATCAAGTTGGTGCCAGAAATGTCGGTGTGCTAAAAGGCGCAATGACAAAAGGGTGGAGGAAGGTGGAGGTATAAGGTCGGAAGAAGGAACAAAGAAAAGACCCAACGAGACTAGCGTTTAAACAAGAGGGTTTGCCTGGGCTAGGTTGTCATGCTCCTCGATATCCCTAATAAAGAAAGAAAGAAAAGAACTCGTTAGTTCCGACAATTTCTCCCCGAGTCTGCGTGATTGGAGTGAGAACATACTTAGCTTCCCAAGGGTAGCAAATCCAAACGTCCTCGGTTGTAACAGCAGCATGGTAACGACCGGACTCAATCATTTCCACGGGCAAAACGCCCTTCTTCTCCTTGTTCTTGTTCTATCAAAGACATTAGATAACCGACGTAGACTGGGTAGTGATAATACTAGGTACGGAAGAGAAAGGGGGGGAGGGATCAATATCAGACATACATGAAGCACGAATACGAAAAAGTTGGTCTTCTCGCCCTCACGTCCGAGCTGCTTTTGCGCCAACTCCACATCCTTTTGTAGCTCACGAACAGCATATTCCAGCGTTGTCCGTGTGTCATCGACCTCATCGACAATGAGAATGTTCTTTCCAATGAGATTGGCCATTTCGAGTGAGCTAAGATCCAGCCACTGTGTACGAGTGACCTTGGTTCCGGGGATCTCCTCGGGGTCACCACGGCCGAGATCTTCATAGAGTGACAGGCCGATAGCCTGGATGGGGATGTTGGGGTCACCGGGGCGCTTCAGGAAGGATCTAATGTCGTGAAGAGAGCGTATGTCAGAAAGTGCTTAAGCTTGAGCGATCTCTCGAGCAGTTGTGTAACTACCTAGTACCTAGGTAGGTACCGGTAAGTAGATATCCAGTGCATAGTAGTGACTTACCGGAGAATACGTGCAGGGACATATCCACCTCCACCAATAGCAATCATAAGATTAGGGTGGAATGCATTCAGGATCTGATCAGCCGAGGACTGGCATAGTTTGTGGACCTTTGAAGAGTGGTACAGTGTTAGTGGATTTATGAATGCAATAAAACAAAGACGAAAAGAAAGAGCAATAAAACAGGATTAGAAATGCACTGCTTGCTCCGAAAGATGCAAGCAAGAATGAGGGGGCCATAAAAGGCACCACGAACAACCATATACATTCTTGTATTGGGGATTCCAGGTCAAGGCAGCCACCAAAGAATGACGATGCAGTATTAAATGAGCATACCTGGTTGTAGGTGACATAGACTTTGGTAGGCATTTTGAAAGATATATTTTTCAGTTTCTAGTAAGGAAATTAGAAAGAAAATATGAAAAAATCGATCTAAAAATTGCTCACAAATAAATGATTGTTTAAGGAAGTGGAAGATAAAGAATCGTTATCAAGACAAAAAAAAAAAAAAAGAGCAGAAGATAGTGGCACTGAGGGGTTCCACTAAAGAGAAAAAAAAAAAAAAGTGTAGGATCCCGGATAAGGTTATGATGTCCGCATGCCAGACCTTATTCTATGGCGGGGCTGTCTCCAGTCTCAACCAGAAAGCCCATACTTTATAGTACCTAGTGAGAGAGAGTCAGTTTAGCCTCTTAATGGATGATCCTATCTACTCCCTTAAAATGAGGCAAGGGAATTGATCTAGAAGAAATGTGAAGCCTTCAATGCGAGGGAAAAATAGATGCCTGGGGAATTGTGGTTCTACCATTTCTAAGTGGCCAGAAGTCATTCTTATTTTTCTCCTGGTGCCTCTTTTTCCTGGCTCTGTTTCCTTAGAATTTAAGTGCCCTTTCTCAGTATTATTTACGCTCTTCGTGGGCTTCGAGTCGACACTTACATTTTTCTGCTATTAATGTCCGGCTGTGCTTCCAAGTTGCTGATTCTTACTACCCCGCACTTCTTGATCGTACCATAACGCGCAAGTCAAGCGCCTAAGGAGAGTGCTCGATAAAACACAAGGGGAGGGGAATCAATATATTTCAAGAGTCGAAGCGATGCATGGGGATAATTGCCTAGTAGAGCTATGGCGTGTGTTAGATATGTCTAATCTCCAACTATTTTCATCGTGATGTTCCCTCTCATGTACTATTATGATGTGTGCATGCAGTCTTTGGGCCACACTTAAAGCTGGGCCACGTCAAAATCCTTTCATATTACCTGCCTGTCGGTGGCCATTTCAACATCTACTCCCCTCAGCTTTGAGCCTATTAACAATGTTCCACTTTCCTACATTGGCACCACAAACCAGCCTTATGATTTCTCAATCGCCTACTGGCTTTGCGGGAACTTGGGCCAAAAATGTCTCTATCTACTCTCGAACCAAAACTCTATACTGTTGCATGGATCGACCCTCTCGAAATTAAACAAGCCCTCGCCTTGCATATGCTGGATGAGGTTCACTCAGGTGGCTTCCCTGTCTGCCTTGGCGATGACTATGTGTCCCACGCGGGGGAGTTACACAGACACAGTATTGTGATTGCCACGTTTGCGGCCGGCCAGCCATACGGCACAAACTCTGCTACATCTCTTGTAAGACACGTAAGGAAGTTTTTGTCTAGACTTATGGTTGGGGCTACTGGTGGATGTAGCTTCAGGACTCCTAAACCTCTTATGCTCTCCGCTACGTGATATTCGACTAGGCGGCGTCATTGTGGCCCTGCCTAATGGTGGCTTCCCAGCAATACTACCATATGAGCTGAGAAAACAGACGGGTGCAGCTGATTTCGAATTACTATAATATGGGCATCCACTGCCTCGAACAGAACGTATCGTGGCCTCTGTAACAGGGAAGATTAAACCAGGAATATACAAAGATATTCAAGCATTTTTAAACCACTATCATAATAAAGCACTTACAGCTACAAAGATTTATGACCCTAGCTAAGATAACGACTTTCTTCACATTTTTGGCCATCCACCAGTTCCATGGAATCGACGCCTAGAGACTGAACGCACGCGCGTATGGTGTGGCTCAATCTGCTCTGAAGACAAGCTTCAAAAAGGTAGTCAAGACCGGGATAGACCGCGAGATAAATACAATGTGATTGGCCTAGAAATGGAGGGAGTAGGTGTCTTGCACAAGACACTAATTAGAAAGTATTCGGGGTGTATGTGATTATGGTGACAAGCAAAAAAATAATAATAATAATAAATATATAAAAGACTAGCGGCCATATGCAGCTGCTTTCGCTGCGGCTTTGGCAAAAGCTGTATTAATGGAAATATCCCCAAGGCTCCCAAAATCTGCAGAACAAATGCATATTCAGTCAAGTAAGTTGCAATTTACTTAGCCTTGCTTCATAATAACTTACCCAGTCGAGGTTTTACCAATGAGGATAAATCTTGCCTGCGGGGATTGCTCCTCACCAACCCCGACGACGACAGGCGACGCATAGAGGAGATGAGGAGTGGCTTAGTGGAAAAGTCTTTTCAATGGATCCTAAATAATGCAGAATTCCAAGAATGGCGTAGTAGCTAACACAACCAAATCCTTTGGACTAAGGGAGGCGCCAGAAAAGGTAAAACTATGCTTATTATCCAAAAGCTGCATCAGCAAATTCAGTCGGGGCTAATTCTTGCCTACTTTCTGTGTCAAGGAACTGATGAAAGTCTATATAACGCGACTGCTATTCTGCAGGGATTAACCCTCATGCTAGTTATCCGAAAACTGCGTCTCATTTCACACCTCCGAAAGAGACACAACCAACCTAGAAGGGAGACCTCCGTTTGGGGATGAAATACCTTTTACACATCTTCCGTTATTTTCGAAAGCATGCTTCAAGATATTAAGCAAGCTACAGTATACCTGCTTGTGGAGGCTCCTGATGGGTGTGAAGTGGGCCTATCAGACCTACTGAGTCTAATAGCAAAGACAATATCCATGCAGTCGTCCCATCTAAAATGGATTGTATCTAGCCGGGATATGCAACCCATTGAGCAAGGTTTAAAATCTGATGGTGGGATTAAATGGTGTCGAACAGGTAAACCAACTCCAGGGTCAGCGCCATCGTATTTGCCTCACAGTCTTTTCAATGGTTGTACTTGCTTGAGAGGTGCCACTTAAACAACTTGCACAAAACACACCAGGTAGAAAGCACAGTGGCAATGTGCGGCTCATTCCTTACAATTCATGATAATTATTATATCTATTCGATCCACCAATCGGCCAAGGACTATTTGGATAAGGTTTACTTCTTACACGAACGCTCAGTGATCCGCTACGAAATGTATCATCAGTCCCCAGAGTCCCTATCGAGCAAACTACGGTATAATATTTACAACTGTTAATGACCTAAGTGCCATAGCCCCTAAGGTACACAACTCCCGAGTCGCTTTTTGACCTCCAATGTAGTTGCGCGTACCATTTTATCGATTCTAAGACTGCTAGGATGGGCGAAAGTCATGTAGTATCTGAATTTTCTCAAAAACACATACTCCACTGGCTAGAAAGACTCAGCTCTCTGATTGGTGTGGCCTAGCATTAAGCCTTGAAAAACTTTTACACCAAATTACAAGAATTTATAGTCAAGCAACGACCAGCAAATATAAACTAAAATGTAACGGCAGCATTCCCAGCACGAATTTACGTTCAAGAAAGAGTTATTCAAACAATATTAGTAAAAGCCGCAGTCCCTAGAAAGCCAGCCGGTCAGGAAGCAATTATTTTCAAGGAGGTTGAGAGGTTTGTAAATGGCAGTATATCAATAATACAAGCATCACCATTGCAACTATATAGCGCTGCACTCATCTTCTGTCTTCAGAAGAGCGAAAGTAATACACCTTATTGTGGTCAACGATTGGGTTCCCATAAAGCAGGCACATGTAATGCAGGAGGCCTGAAATCCCTGCGCGCAAGTCCTAGAGGGGCCACACAAACTAGATCTTGGCTACTAGTAGTAGTAGTAGTAGTAGTAGTAGTAGTAGTCTTTTCACCCAACAGCTAAATGATCGCGTCTGATTCTTCTGATACAATCGTCTGGCCCTGGGATACAGCTACACACGCCCTAAAGAAAACTCTACTGGGCCACACAAGATTAGTTACAATAGTAGCCTTCTCCCTTGATGACCAGGTCATTGCTCCTGCTTGTGGAGATAAAAAAAAAAAAAAAAGTCTGACTCTGAGATACATCTACTAGCGCCCTCAATCGTGCTTTTCCCCGTAGAGGTCTAAATAGTCGTGGAGGGCTGTCTTCTCACCCAACAGCCAGCTAATTGCATCTGCTTCTAGTGAAACTATCCAACTCTGGGGCGTGAACTACAGGTGCTCCGCTCCAAAACAAGTTCTGCAAGGCGATACAAGCTCTATTATACCTACCTAACAGCCAGGCAATTGTATTTCCAAAACAAGTTCTGAAAGGTATACAGAATAGTATTAGCCTTCTCACCTGACAGCCAGCCAGCCAGCCAATTGTATCGGCGTCTTGCTTGTAGAACTATTTTGCTCTGGAATGCAGCTACGAGCGCGGTGCGTTTCAAGCACACTCTACTAGGGCTTAAAAGGTACAGTTAGGGGTAGTATCTTTCTCACCTAATGGTCAGATAAATGCCTCTGCCTCTGCCTCTGATGATAAAACTATCCAGCTCTAGGAACCCACAAATTGGATCTTGCAGTCGCCTTGTCAACCGTTCATACCTACCGAGAGCTACCACGTAGACTCTAGTGGCGCTAGGAGCCAGGGTGGAGGGATGCCAGTGAGTGAATTGGGGGGGGGCGTCAGAGAGAGGAAACGAATTCTACTACATGTGTATAGGTAGGTAGTGACTAGGCAATAGGTAGATAGTTAGATACCTTGAAGTTAATAGAGTGAACTAGACAATGACGGGGGTCGAGGGATATCTTAAATTCTAGCTCTTTCTTCTCTTTGATTATACGTTATGATAGAGGTATATTAAATCTATTCCCGAAATGGAATATTGTAGAAAATTCAATTTCTTTATCGTGACGCAGATGGAGTATCCTAAACAAATGCCATATCAAGAAGAAAAAATAAAATAAAATAAAAAAGAAAAGAAGGAAGGAGGAAGACAACATAACAAAAGAGGTATTGTATTATAGAAACGCTAAACCAAAGCAAAGTAAAAGAAGAGGGGAGGGGGGGTAATCATAGCAAATATAACCTTGATCATACCGGAGTGTCTTCACCCGAACTAGGTTTGATTTCATTAATTTCAAACCCACCTTCATCTTTATCTTCACCCTTTTGGGGCCAAAGAATCTGACGCAGCACGATAGCACGAATCATCATATAGAAGACAAAGATATACATCAGTATAAGAGGAAGGATCATAACACACCCTACAATGAGAATGGCTTTGCAGGAAAAGGCATTGCCAATAGCAAATGTGGCCGTAATTAGAGCAGTGTTTGGGAATATGAAAGAGTACCACCCCATTGAGAAGACCATCCGGCCAGGTCCAATTGCCGACCAGTGGGCAAAGCTTGCAATTATGAAGAAGAAAATAGCCAGCCTAGTTGGGGGAAAGATGATTAGCGCCTAGTAAGGGGAAAGGTAGACAGCCAGTAGAGACAAGGTGATAAAAAGGCGACTTACCCCCACAGCCATAGAGCCGCAAAATTGACCACGATTCTTATAATGTTCGCGGCTAAAGGGCCATTTCCCATGAAATCAGCTGGAAAACACCGGCTTGCCTGAGCAGCCATGGTAACAATTCCAGCTACGGTAAATGCACTTGGACCAACGGAGACAAACATCCCAGGCCGGACATTCTCCCTCGGGAGTTTCTGAGACATTAATCGATAAATAAAGGCTGAATACACCATCAGGGACACTAAAAATCCAACTCCCTGAATAGTTGTGCCGCCGATGATAATTGACAAGCCACGAAAGGGCTCTAGTTTAGAACTCAAGATCCCCGCATGAGGTCCAATGATCAACATTGGGTAAGCTGGAAATATCCATATTGGGGTCATTTGGGCAATTGTGAATGTTTGCGTCGACCATCTAATCATAGTCAGCGTTGATTTTTCGATCGGGATAGGAGGGGGAGGGAATAAAAAAAAGGAAATAAATACTGGGGAGGGCCACACTCACAATAGAAGATACACACCAGCAGAAGCAATGACGGCTAATGCAGCATCAATCCAAAATAAAATTCCAACGGCATGTGTAAGCCATGGGCCTGTGTTTTCCGGACCATACTGAGATACATTGATCAAAATGGTCCCGAAAGAGACAACTGAAGCAGGGAAAAACAAAGACTCTGTAGGATGTAGAAATGAAGCCTTGAAGGTGTAAGGGAATAGATAAAACCGAGTGATTAAAAGAGCCCAGATGATGATATAGAAAACAATATTCAATAAGAAGACGACGACACCAATTATCTCTAGTCCACGGAATCTATAGGGAACTATTCCTCGCTTGATCAGTCACTTTCAAAAAAAAATACAAACACAGCCGGCAAAGACAATAATTTACCATTATATAAAACATTTGCGATGCCACCAGTAGCCATGGTCAGGGTGAAGAATGCCCAGGTGAAATGACGTATACGCTTTTTCCAGCTGAGATGACCTGCAGAGAATTCTGATTCGGTCCGGTGTAGGGTCGTCGCATCATCTCTATTGTATTTACGATATGAGCCGCTGTGTATAGTTCCCAGGGCAGAGGAATGAGCCTCGCGTACTCGCGAGGCGGTTGGTTGTAGTGTTAGAGACCCATAACCCGTTTCCGAAAGATCTTTTTGTGTGTCTTCAATAGTTGGCGTGCGATAGCCATCATCCCCTGGAGACCTCATGTGTCTGGGTGGAGGTGGGAGCTCAAGGGTCATCGACATGTTGGCAAGCACAACCCATGGAAATCCTATTGCATATATATAAATACTAGAAAGTCTGTTGTATCCAAGAGATTTGGTTCACCATTCTCCTGTCTATATCCCAAGCTGGCACATACACATCGAAACTGGAAACGAGCGAGAGGGGCAAAATTTGCACGAGAAATCGATAGTTTCGGAAAAAAATCAGCCACTAAATGAAGATCATGCTATAGTTGTGGTAGAATTTTCGAGTTGTTTCCGAGCCGCACCAATAGTAGGGCTGGGATCTCAGGTATACAGCTGAGGTGGTGACCTCCTAAAGGGTCGGTCCGAAGAACAGTAAGTAGTCGGTAAGGGGGTGGTTGAAGAGCATGACAGGTCTTGGGCGATCACATTGTTAAATTATATATTATATAAAGTTCTTGGTTCTGGTTTAAAGCTATCTTACCTTACTTTGGGGTTGTTATTCCACAAATACGTACGTAATGAACCCACGTCTGTCCGGGTATCAATCGGCTGTGCGGCACATCATTTCCTGTCCGTTTTGATAAGGAACCAACCATAACCCCCATTTTACCCATCTTTGTTTTTTCAATAATGGTGGGGAAGTGGGCGGCAAATCATCTCGGGCCGGGAAAGGCTTGGTTGTTTTGATAGAGAAATTTCATTACCCGCAAAAAATACCTTTTGGTATACTTCAAATTTGATGGACATGAACCCAGAGTACACTACTACGTACTACTTACCTATGTGGGAAAGTAGTACCTAGCTGGGCTAGTTAGGTTACCTACCTACTAACTAACTATTATTAACTACATAGTTACATAATACCAGGTACTGGTACCCATCCATGATGCCTAACCTAACTCAAACTTTCAACACCTCCCCCGGAACTCTCCGGACTCCCACCTAGAGGTATGCATGTACTATGTGTTGTACATTGAAGCTTTCTGTTGACCTATTTCTTCAGATATCCGATTTGATTGCGCGTAGATGGGTACTAGGAACTCGAAATCCACTACTTTGTTAAGTCACTATCTCCCGACTATCGACAACTAGGTATGCGAATAATACCCACATCAAAATCAACAACCTTGTCCTATTTTCCCCCTCTCCATCCTACATCATAGATCTAAGTGTGGAAAGCCCTACCACGCCTTGCAAGGCTCCACAGATGACGGTGTGTGTGTGGAG
Source organism: Aspergillus sparsus (assembly GCA_027569235.1). Classification (NCBI taxonomy): domain Eukaryota; kingdom Fungi; phylum Ascomycota; class Eurotiomycetes; order Eurotiales; family Aspergillaceae; genus Aspergillus; species Aspergillus sparsus. Next base: position 123,129 of record JAPDES010000099.1, read on the forward strand.
TGTGTATCGAGAGGGGTAACTAAAAACTGCCCAGGAACTAATGGGGGAAAGCAAGGTGGTCCTCGGAGATGGCCCGTCCACCCAAGATCCCCATCCACTTCCTCCCTACCTTCTCTCTTGCCTAGATACAGTACTTACATTTTCTAGTGTTTCCTTGCACAAATCCACCTCACGATAGGAAATGGAAGTGTCAAGCTTCTTGCATAGCATACCTACGTTTGCCAGCCCAGATTATAAGAGTGATTGGCAAATATTGGAGAGTCGGGAGAGCTATTGATAACTCCCTGCCTCTCTACTGGACATCCGCTTAGTTACCTAGGTACCTATTCTCCATTGGGGTAAATCCTCAATAAAATAAGATAACTTCCACTTACTAAACGTACCTAGTATATATATTTTCGGATAACTCAGTGCAAGGAAACGAAAGAGAAATGGGCAGCGAACTACTCGTCTAAACAAGGCCCTGCCAATGATATTTCCTACAAAGATTTCTAGTTCTTTCTTTCTCCCCTTTCTTTTTCCTTCACTCGGTAGTATATTATCTGGTAAGAAAGGATTCCCCACTAGGTTTTATTAGACGATCATGCACAGAACTCCTCTATCCTATCTTTTCTTCAATGACATTCTAATCAAATCGTAGTAGCAAATCTCATACAGTAGCGGGGCAATTTAGTACAGGAGAAATTATCTCATACAAAAACTACTAGAATCCAACTATTTCCTGAGAATCTAGAGGCTTCTTTAGAAATGCGCTTGACTGGTAAATATAGCCAACAGTAAGGATAAGAAGCATTTGCAAAGTACGCTTTGATACCTACCTACCCAAGTAAAGCTAACCGGGGAAGCTCCTCGGTGTTGCCTCTCTAGGCTATTCCTTTTCAAATATCACAGATCAACATAAAAAAGAAACCATGTAGTCTCTTTAAGGTATCTAACGTAAACATGCATAACTAGTAGTCAATAAAATAGTTTCTGAGGTTACCCAAATAGCATGAATTACATGACGCCGGTGGGTCCGAAGATCAGTGATTGGCGATTTCACAAGCAAACTGGGCAAACCTTGCCTAATTAGAAGAGTGCCGAGGTTACACATTATTATTAACCCAGGGACTATCATTACTATTATCATCATATATCATCATTACCCTGATTGTGAGAGATCATCGGGCATTTAATAGGAATAATTTATTCAAAATCTCCGCAGACCTAGTATTACTATCCCACTCTAAATCAAGCGTATCCTCACCATGGCTGACAACCGGAAGTCAGTGTTGATCACTGGGTAAGAGATATAACGATCTCCTATTAATGGTATGGTCACACACTATCAAATGCTCAACACTAACCTTACCTTCAGGTGCTCCCCTGGTGGAATAGGAAATTCTCTTGCCCGCGAGTTTCATGGCAAGGGATTGCGCGTGTTCGCGACCGCGCGCGATGCAAAGTCCCTTGAGGATCTTGCAGTCCTTGGTATTGAGACCTTGAGCCTCGTCGTGGATGACGAGGATAGTGTCCAGCTATGCTTTGCAGAGGTAGAAAGGAGATTGGGTGACAAGGGCCTTGATTACTTGGTCAATAACGCGTGAGTTGATTCTTTTCTCCCAGCTATGATAAGCCCGTCACTGACTTAGCTGCAGGGGGAGAAGTACGTTGATTCAGAACCATGTGCAATGCGATAATCAGCATTATGTGCTTTACAATTTTTTTTTTTTTTTTATTTTCTAACTTGAATCTTCTCCTCTAGACTACACTGTTCCTGCTATGGAAGTGCAGCTCTCGGAGGCTAGGCTGACCTTTGAGACAAATTTTTTCGCTGTGATCAGTATCTGCAAGACTTTCCTGCCACTCCTCATCAAGTCCAAAGGCACCATCGTCCAAATCGGATCTATTGCAGGGGTAAGACAACCATTATATTCTCCCCGGTCTACCATTTTCCGGTGAAAATCCACTAATATGACACACATCGCTGATTATTTTTTTGTGTTTGTTCGCGTAGATCATTCCCTATGTATTCGGGTCGGTATACAACGCTTCAAAGGCGGCCCTGCACTCTTTTAGTGACACCCTCAGGGTGGAACTGGCTCCTCTCGGGTAAGTCAATTTTTTCTTTTCTTTACTGCATATCGGTCACGTTGATTTACTGGGGAAAACCTTCAGAGTGAATGTCACCACAATTGTGACTGGAGGAGTCCAATCGCGTATTGCTCGCACCCAGCGGACACTTCAGCCCAATTCGCTTTACGCTCCAATTGAGGACCAATACAATCGCCGTGTGACACACAGCCAAGATGGTGCCATGTCAAATGAGGCATATGCGCGAAGCGTGGTTGCACAGGTCTTGTACGGCTCTGCGCCATGGCGTTGGCTCTGGCCGTGGGCGCAAGGACGGAAGAGCTGGATCTGGGAAGGTAACAAGAGCTGGTTAATCTGGGTCCTGGCGGGAGGCTGGGCTTGGAATGGTCTATTCCATCGCGTCATGACTAGGATGTTTTCTCTACACAAATTGCGGAAGGTCCTTGGAAACTAGTGGTGCTCATATATATATTTGTTATGTGTTGAAACTTGGGAGGACTGATTGGAGAACAACTGGGGGCTATGTTTTATAAAAGCATAATGTGGTGTGATGGTTATATTTCTCTCTTTTACTCCCTCCCTCTCTCTCTCTCTCTTTAATACTACCTTATAATCCAAACAAGAATAACAATGATAATAAAAAAAAATTCTAGTCATTGATAAATAACCTCCCTACCTCTCAGTATGAATGTTGTTTACAGCCGTGTAAATTATTTCCCGAACCGCTGGGTCGAACAATGGTGGATAGTGTTGCGGAAAGGAAGAGTATAACACGGTTTCTTGGGGAGAGAGCGTGAAGAAATCAAAATCCCCAGAGACGATAATTTAGGGCAATTCTCGAGGCAGCTCCTCCAAAAGACAGCCATGCCCAAGAACGCATTAAATCCCGCAGCGTCTCGGCCTGGAAGAAGTTATAGACGTTCCGTGATATTCGCGTCGGAAGGAGCACCGATTAGTCATCCCGAGGTGCATGCTGGTTGGTCCATCAGGTGACCCCCGACACCTTACCGTCTTCCCAAGGCAAAAGACAATATCATCCCGAGAAGCGCAGCCGTGAAAAAGAAAGCTGTTCCTCGTTCCTCCCCTCTGTCTCCCCTCCCCCCAAATACCCTCATCTCTCCATCACCACACTCCCCTGACAGAACGTCATACCGGAGCTTAATCTCTTGCCTCCCCACCGTTTATCCCTCTCCTCTCTCTTTATCTCGTTCTTTCCCATCTTCCGCCATGTTCAAGCTTGCCCGCGCCCGCCCATTCACAGCGGCTCTCAGAGCTGCGACGGTAAGCCTTCCCTGGAACCGGGCTCTTATGCCCGTCTTTTCTTTTTTCAGCTCGCCTTCTACTCAGTAGAGAGAATTGTCATTAATTGAGCTCGAATCCTTTAGGAGACTCCCGTCAAATCCCGCTTTGCTCAACAACAGCGAAACCTATCCATCCACGAATATCTATCCGCGCGGCTCCTTAAGTCGGTACGTAGTCAATCATATACAACCGCCTCCGAAAGAGTGTTGGCCATTCTTGGAATAGCGGGCTAATTGAATTATTTAGTATGGCGTGGGTGTTCCCAAGGGCGAGGTTGCTCACTCCGCAGAGGAAGCTGAAACTGTTGCCAAATCCATCGGTACATCTTCCCTCCCGTAATCACCAACAGTCGGTTGCGCGATGCTAAGACGCGAACTTGTTTTTTATTTTAGGCAATGACGATATGGTCATCAAGGCTCAGGTCCTAGCCGGTGGTCGTGGTAAGGGTCACTTTGATAACGGTCTCAAGGGTGGTGTCCGTGTGATTTACTCGTAAGTTCCTTTCTCCGGTCCATTCAAAGCCCTTTTTTTTTTTTAAAAAAAAAAAACCCCCCCCGACTGACTGATTCTGGGGTCATTTAGTCCTACCGAGGCCAAGATGTTCGCTGGCCAGATGATCGGACAGAAGCTTATCACAAAGCAAACTGGCGCCGCCGGTCGCCTTTGCAACGCCGTCTATATTTGCGAGCGCAAGTTCGCCCGTCGTGAATTCTACCTTGCTGTCCTCATGGACCGCCAGACCCAGGGCCCCGTTATCGTTGCCTCCTCGCAAGGTGGTATGGATATTGAGGCTGTCGCCAAGGAAAACCCTGATGCTATCATCACCACCCCCATTGATATCAATGTCGGTGTCACCGATGCGATTGCCACCAAGATTGCCAACGAGCTTGGCTTCTCCGAACAGTGCGTCCAGGAGGCCAAGGAGACTATCCAGAAGCTTTACAAGGTTTTCATGGAGACCGACGCCACCCAGATCGAAATCAACCCTCTGTCTGAGACTTCCGATCATCAGGTTTTGGCTATGGATGCCAAGCTCGGCTTCGATGACAACGCTGAGTTCCGTCAGAAGGATATTTTCTCCTGGAGGGATACCACCCAGGAGGATGCCGATGAGGTCAAGGCCGCTGAGTATGTTTGCTTATCTTACCCCTGCAGTTTCTCTATGCAAGTTTGCGATGAAGAGCGCTTTCTAATTACTTGGTATAGATTCGGATTGAACTTTATCAAGCTTGATGGTGATATTGGATGTTTGGGTAAGGAACAATTATGATACACATGGTCTCAGTCCATGCTAACATGTTATCACAGTCAACGGTGCTGGTCTTGCCATGGCCACTATGGATATCATCAAGCTTAATGGTGGCTCCCCTGCCAACTTCCTTGACGTTGGTGGTGGTGCTACCCCCGCCGCCATCAAGTCTGCTTTCGAGCTGATCACCAGCGACCCCAAGGTGTCCGCTATCTTCGTCAACATCTTCGGTGGTATTGTCCGCTGCGATGCCATCGCCCAGGGTCTGATCAACGTTGTCCAGGAGATGGGTCTGCGCACTCCTATCGTTGCCCGTCTACAGGGTACCAACATGGAGCAAGCCCACAAGCTTGTATGTCTTGTTCCTAGCCTCTTAAAAAACTTTAGTGATTACATACTGATATTTCTATACTATAGATCAACGAGTCAGGCTTGAAGATCTTCTCCATCGAGGACCTCCAGAGCGCCGCTGAGAAGTCCGTCCAGTTCTCGAAGGTTGTCAAGATGGCCCGCGAAATTGACGTGGGTGTCGAATTCACTCTCGGTATCTAAGCTCCAAAATAGATTTTCTTTCAACCTGTGTCACATTATTTGACCGTCCACCACCTCCCTGGCGCTTTCTTTTTTCCGTCAGGGGAACCAGGTGTTTCGCACGAGATTGATGGAAAGAAATAAGTTGGGGGAGGGATGGTACGCTCGTCTTTATTCCTAAATATGATGCTAACATAGTCCTACTGCCCGTAGTATAGTCGGTAATAGGCAACCGAAAGGTCAACGGGCAGGCAGGGGTATAATGGTGGAATGATCTTTTGTTTTTGGAGGGAGGTGTGTAGCAAAAGGGGGTTTCTGTTTTCCCCTTTTTCCTTTTAATAGAGATTACTTGACTTGTTTGTATATCGTGCATTTATTATTCATTTCCTTTTTTCTTCTAATAATTTCTTTCTTCTCTTGTTAATGTATCCCTGTACCTTTATGTCTTGTATTTTGGCCTCAAGGAACTAAAGATCGCTCTTCCAAACCTTGACCACAATTTCCTTACCTCTCCGATCGGGTGACTCTCCAACTTAAGATTTTTACTCGAAAGTATGGAACATGCATGCCTCGCCTAGGGGCTACTATTATCAGACGTCACCACATCTGCTTCGTCAAAACACCACACCTTCACCCCTGTCTGATCAGTCATGAAAACAAACTCTTGGTCTCCTCTTAACGAGAAATGCTGAGCATATGTATAGACCCCAGTTGCGGCCTCCCTCGGCAAACCCAGATCCATATCCCGAGCGGCACGATGAGGGGTATCAGAAAAATGGTCCGAGATCCATATCCTCGGCTTCCCGTTGTCATTCTTCATATAATATAACAAATTCCGGTCAATGGGCGCCATACACAAGGGTTTGATAGGCGTATGCTCAGGTTGGAGATAATGTAGTGAGATTTCATCTATCATGGAGTCATACGCAATCGCCACGATATACTGTATATTTCCATTTCTGAGGTCGATGTCACGGCATTGAGCAGAGAGAATACCTAGGTGCTCTCGGTGATCATCCATGACGTCGTGTTCTATTAAAAATTTATCCCAGATGGAGTCTCTAAGCATTGGTAAATCTATGATGGAAGAGCTGGTTTGCACAAAGTCACCGCCCCCGCCGCTCGAGTTATCGAGGTTGTATTTCACCACGCGTAGGTGGGAAGAGTTGCTGGAGGGGTTAGAAGTTAGACCGACGGGTTCGTCTCTATGCTCAAGGTAAACCAGTGTCAAACAGTCTTCGATTGGATGAAGACCCACGAATGCGAGTTCTGGGGCCACGTTGATCGTTCTAGTTACTTGGGTTTTCATGTCGTAGTGCAAAATGAAGTCCATGCCGAAGTAGCTTAGGGTAATCTTGGAGCCACAGACTGTGAAAAAGGAGGCGCTTCTTGAGGGTAAGCGGATGCTGTACATCTCTTCTGTTTGAAGATTCCAGGCTCGACAGTACCTGTAAGCGTACAGGATGGTTCCATTTGTAAGCATGATAAGGCAGATTTAACCAAACTTTCCAAAACAGCATGTAAGAAGACATAGGAGGCTGTAAAAATGAAGTAAGCATTTACAGGTTCGCACTAACCCACGAGCGGTGATGGCAGCTACGATGAGCTCCGAAAGACGAATTCTGAGAAAAGGTTCTCGATTCTCCGTACAGAAGCGCTGTGTCTTCTGCGAACGCAGACTATGAACGACAATCGCTGACTTGTTTTCTGTCGTCCAGCAAAACCGTCCATTGGCATAATCCAGAGTAGATAGCTCTGAAGATGCTACAAAGGGTACATTCGAGTACAGTTTGTAGGCAGGCTGGCCTTTCTGAAGGCGAATCCTCCGTTTAGCGTATTGAGCGAGTTTATCCTGCCCGTCCTCGGGGGTAAAGGCCACTTTCCGCCCTATATACTGACGGAGCATTACACTGCAGGCAAGATCAGACGACAGGACGTCGCACCATCTTTTAGAGACCTAACTGGGTCAATCTTTGTTGATGGAGTAAGTCTTAAAGTTGGTGTAACTTGGCCGAGGTGACTGAACTAGAACGACAGATAACGGACTTACCCTGCGGAAAAGGTGAGCCTCCTCCAGATTCAGATATTTAGTGATCTGCATGGCGATCTCTAGGGGTAGCATACCGAGAATATCTTTTTGGAAAGATCTCTCGTTGATACGTTTTCGTACATCACGCCATTCATGAGGCTGCAGCTGGTCTAAGATCTGATGATATCTGGGATATGTTAGACTGCATGAAACGGGATAAAGTATTATAATTTCCTTGTCATCCTTTTCTTTCATTTTAGGATGTATAGAATGAGTAACCATACGCAAGACGTCTAGCCACGGTATTATCGAGGCATTTGAACCGAGAGACCATCTCCTGTATATCAGAATCCATAATTTTTTGTTTAAAAAAAAAAAAAAAGAAGAGCAGCAGGAATGAAGAAGCCGGGTGGTATGGCAGATGTATGAACAATGGTAGGTAGCACAGTAAAGGAATACATGAAAGATGGAGGGATCTGATCAGATCAGACCATGATGGAAATAGAATTGGGCATCGAGACTGAGGAGACCAAGTGGGCGAAGCCCCACTAAATGATGATGGTGATGGTGATGGTGATGACAAGTACCCAAAGAGAGAGAGAAAGAGGAAAAGAAGGGGGGAGACAAGAGTGTCGGTAGTATCAATATAGTTGATAATAGTTCCTGTCAGCGGGTTTGACGCTAGGGTGTCCCGTGCCGCTGCCCCGTGATTTTTATTGATTGATTTGCCTCATTGCCTGAGCCTGTCAGGTACTTTTGTTTCCATTCTGTATGGATGCCAGTTCATTCCTGTTCCTGTTGTCTCTCTCCTTCGTTAATAATTGCTATGTATGATCATTATTCTAATATATTAGCATTACTATCATAGACTATTCAGTAATATTTACACTATTTTAGAATTATTCCCAATCTTCCCAAAACTTATATATATATATATATATATATATTTTTTTAATTTTTTTGCTCCTTCTTGTAATCTTTAAACTTGGTTATTAACTCCATCAACGGTTCCTCCCGTTACCCTCTTGTTTTTTAGTGTCCCAAAAATTTTTCATATAAGTCTTTCCCTGATCTGGAAAGGGTAGAAACTACTTACTTTAAACATCAGCTATTCTTGATGCATGTGATTATCGAGGGTTCATATCCCACATCAGGCATAATTTCCATCTCAATTCGATCAAATAAATGGCAAGAAAGATAGAATGATGAAAGTTCTGAGATAACAGTCACCTTAGGCATCTATCTTCTTTCACCTGCCTAGCGGGAGTATACCAGGAGAAGTTGCCAAATAACAACACCAGTTAATTAACCCCTGGTTACTCAGGTATATATACATTATGTAATTTTTTATTTTTTATTTTCGACGAGAATCCGCGACTATTTGTCTGAAGGATGAGATGGAATGGCTAGTGAGCGATGAAGAGGAAAAGAGAGGGTGGGGTAATACAACAATCCATGTAGGCAAGGCACCTAACACAGTGGACAATAATAATAATAATAATAATAATATATCATGATATAATAATATATTTTGTTTGATAAGGGAAAAGGAAAGCCACATATTCATATTTCCAAAAATACTCCTCCACTTAGCACCTTTGTTTCCCCTGCCTATTTTATGCCAGGTGTAGGCAGTGATAGGATAAAACATCAAGCTACCTATAGTAGTCGGTAGGATTGGTTATGCATCCATCATTTATAAGCCCCAGGTAAGTTTATGGTGATTGTTCTTACCAGAAGAAGTTACCTAGCTACATAGTTTATTTAAGTCTAGAAAAGTTTGAACTCAGCGTCATTTTCTCCTCATCCAACAACTTTTCTTTTTAATTAGGAGCTTTCTGCAGATGCAATCTTCCCAGCACCCTTGCAACCCCCTGCACCACTAAATTTTTGTTCTTCTTTTATCTTCTATTGCCTTTTTATTTTATTTTTTTTTTTCCCTTCTCTTCCCCTTAACTCCCTCCCCGCAAAGCTCGGTTACATTTCTGGCCTCAGCTCCAGCGACACCAAAGTTTGGGAAATCGATCTAGGGGAAAAGGAGTGCTAATCTCCAGAAGGTTTTCGGAAGGGTTATTCAAGAAAAAAAAAAAGAAAGAAAAGAAAAGAAAATAACGTCAAAGCTCTCATTATTGGCGAACTGCTGAAAAAAAGTTTCGGAATCTTTAAAGCATTATTGACGCCAATAGATTACAGAACTCGCCATGACTCGGGAGGCGGAGACACTTGGATGTTGATCAGTGCCTTCTTAGCCCCAGTCTTTTGGTGGTTATCGGTTCTCGAGACAGACCTTCACACGTTCATCCGCCTTTCACCTGTCTCGACCCTCCTATCGTTCTCTTCTTCCCTTTAACCTCGTCATTTTACTATTCCCCCCCCCCCCCCCTCCTCCTTGGAATAAAGAAAAAAAAAAACCACCCCTCTCTCTCAGATAAAAAACAGAGTCCTATCTCTCGCCATCCTGTTTTCCTTTCCCCTCCTCTGCGGCCAGTGGCCGTCATCTTTACCCCTGTTCAGTTGCGCGAGATGAGCGGTCTCGCCGATCCTCCATCTCGAAATACTATTATTTCTAGTGCTACAGATGCGCCGGGCAAAACACGCAAGCTCACTCTGCTCTCCTCCTCCGTTCTCTCCTCCGCTCAATTGACAGGTGACCCCATGGAAGTCACTCCTCCAAGTTCGGCCGCCGCCACCGGCACTACTACTGCACCTCCAGTCCACAGCAGCCCTGACAGCGATCGAGCGGGCGCAAACACCGCAACAACATCCAATGGCTCTCCTGAAACTGGGAACTTGAACAACCATGGGGTCCCTAACCAGGCTATCGGTGCTGCTGCTGCTGCTCAACAACCCAAAGTCGTCCAGACTGCGTTTATACATAAACTTTACAAGTATGTTTTTGCGGAATCTGCAATTTTCTGCTCCTCAACTTTTCTTACGGTTGAACGGGAAAACATCTGTGGTTGTAATAGCCTACTGATCTACTTAAAAGTATGCTTGAAGATCATGGTATCCAGCACTTGATATCTTGGTCAAATACCAACGATAGCTTCGTCATGTCGCCAACCTCCGAATTCTCCAAAGTCCTTGCGTTCGTTCTTCCCAAGCTGCTCTGATACCCAATCATCCACTAATAGAATATCTAGCCAATATTTCAAGCATACCAACATCTCATCTTTTGTGCGGCAGCTAAACATGTATGGTTTCCATAAAGGTATGCCGCCACACCACAAAAAAAATGAATTGGCAACATGGTCTCTAATACGCCCTGGGTCCCAGTGAGCGACGTTTTCCACACCGGATCGCCAGACTCTGCCCTCTGGGAATTTAAGCACGGAAATGGCAATTTCAAGCGTGGTGATCTAGTCGGCTTGCGTGAAATCAAACGGCGGGCATCGCGTCATGCGTTGATCCATCGCGACTCCTTTCCTGGACACAAGGCTGCCACTTCTCAACCTGGCACCCCGGCCGAGCCCGTCCCAGATGCCACTGAGGCACGGCTGATGAGTTTAGAGCATATGCTATTCGATATGCACAATCGCCTAGCCCGTGCCGAGGAAGGTAATATGACGCTCAGCGCCAGATGCCAGGCGATGGCAGAAAGTATCACTAGATGTTATCAAGTGAGTAGTCACGGTCCCTCGTTAAACTTGGTTTGTGTAACTCTGTCGCTAATTAGCGTATTTCCCTATCCTCTAGTTCACATACTCAATATCGCGCTTCTTACAAGGCATGAACCCCGACCGTGACGGCCGTTTGTATCAGGAAGGTAGGGGGGTTTTTTTTTCTTGCCCGTTTGTGCGATTGATAGAGCGCATGAGATTTTGACATCTAGTAGTGTCTAGTATGCAGGCAGACTTAGAAAAGCACCTTGATGCCGTGCGATCCCTCGAACACCCATCAGACGTCTACCTTTCCGTCCGGCAACCCCATGTCCCCAATGTATCCATTGACCCAGGCCCACCACTATCCCCGCGACAAATGCCGCAGGATGATGGCCGTCGACCGTCTATGCTAGACCCATCTAGAGCTAATATGATTCGGCCTCCGGTGCCCGCTCACTTATCTGTCTCTCCCCGCCGCTACGGTTCAATTGGTGCAGCGAATTCCTCCCCCAACTACAACCGCCCCCAGGTTCCATCAGTTGTTACGCCTCAGCCTCCCGTGCCACATCCCCTATCATCCGTTTCCGAACCACCAGGGCCTAACCTTGCCCGGCGACACACTTCTGCAGACATTCGGCAGCATGGCTGGCCCCCACCAAACGTATCTCCATTCCCTCCTTCTCAGCAGCCTAGCCAAGGCGCAGCACCTTGGTCGCCGTCGCCACATCGAACGCCAACTTCAAGTGATCAGCAGGTCCGAGATGTGTTGGCGCAATATGAAATGGGAGCGCCGCGTCGCCTCCAGGATACTTCGCGCCACGCAACTCCTCCTCTTAACCCAGATCAACTAGCTCCTGCCGACAATGGGTGGGCATTCGGCGCGCCCAAATTCCCCCGTCACGAATCTTCTTTACCAGCCACCCGGCGTTCCAGTATGGCTAGCAATGTTCATTCTCTTCTAAACCCCGCAGACACCGCAGAAAGACCTGATGAGGATCAGCATGCAATGAATGAGGATCGCAAGCGAAAACGTCTCGAGTAGCCCCCAATATATTCTTCCCCCACTTTTCCCTATCTCTTAAAATTGTGAGACCTTGATATAGCAAGTCTCCTTCCTTTATACCTCTGGCGCAAACCTTGGAAAGAAAAAAAAGGCACCATATTTTTACCATATCATTGACCTTTATACTGCATACTCTGGAGATTTTATTTGTATTTTTTTTTCTCTCTTTCTCTTTTGGGTGGATCATCAATTGTACAATTTAAATAACATGTTTTCCCCGGCTGATTGGAAGTCATGATTTTTCATTATTTGGGATAGCTTTCCATTTGGTCTCATTATTTCCTCTTCCCCCCCCCCCCCCCTTTCTCATTATTTCTTATCCCCCATTCCCTTCCTTTTTTTTTTTTTTTACTGATTTTCTTTTTATTTTCTATATTATTTTTGGCTATCACGGGTAATCACTCAATACCGTTGGGGCCCTACATAGCATCAGACATACCGGGTATGACGATAATTGCGCAACCTATCGTTGCATTCAAAGCTAGCTTTCACAAGCTAGCGTTCCGCATTTGGTTCACTTATCTTACTATTATATTATATACCCCGAGCTTTGCGGAACAGAAAATGGCTGGGTATAATCTAGAGTTGAGAATGAAGCTTGATATCCGATCATGTATCTACAAATAGTGTAATTGCTTACTCGAGGAAAATCTGTCAGACTGATGAAGAAGAAGAAGAAGAAGAAAATAAATAAAAATAAAATGGGTATATTATGATTACATTAACAATATTGATCATAATTGGATGTCACCTCTTCTGTCGTTTTTTTGACCGTTCCGCAAGAATCTCGTCTAGGAAACTTGTAGCCTTTTTCCGACCCTTTGGCCCTGATGTTGATCGTGATGCCGGTCCTCCCTGCGCAACAGGTCGAGCTTTCTCCTCGTCCTCTCCATCACTAACAGTATCAACCTTTGACTGATTCCCACTCTCCTCCATGGTAAAATCCGAATTCCCCTTCTTATTCTTCTTCTTCCTTTGGCTTGTCCTGTCCGCACCCTCCCTTTTCTTCCCAATCAATGCCGTTCGTCCTTCATCGTCGTCGTCTTCGTCCTCATCCCCATCCTTCCCAACATCTGCCCCGTTTTCTTTCCCTAGATTTCCATCCTTGGACCGAGAAACAGCGCCATTCCCTTTATTCTTCGCGTCCATAACCTTCTTATAATTCCGTCCTAGTAGCTGCTTTCGTAATTTATCATTCGAGTCTAATTCAGTCCGATTCCAACTCCCATCAGCAGCTTTAGTTGGTAGGGGGGCACCGACTCCTAATCTAATCATTGACAAATAAATAAACATGAAGTTATGGTTAGCAATCAATTGATTCCGTCATTTTTGTCGTCACTCATGGTAGTAGAGGCGGGGGGTTTTGAAATATCTCCCTCCCCCCCCCCCCTGTAAGTGAAGGAAGGAAGAAAGAAAGAAAGGAAGGGAAATCATACGTCTCCGGCACCGCTTTAAAAATCTCATCTTCCTCTCTTTGTAATTCCTCGGCGGACTTAATCGGATTCTGTAATTGTTCCTCGGGCGTTGGTGCTGGAAGCCATGATGCCACGAGTCGTTGACTGCGAGCGAGAGCAATATTGGCTTTGTTAAGAATTATATCCGTTTCTGAGGTTTGTTGTTTGGTTGTCATTTTTGTTTCTTTTTTTTTTTTTTTTTTTTTTTCTTTCTCTCAAATTTATCGATCTCGATCTGTCTGTCTGTCTGTCTGTCTGTCTGTCTGTCTGTCTGTCTGTCTGTCTGTCTGTCTGTCTGTCTGTCTGTCTGTCTGTCTGTCTGTCTGTCTGTCTGTCTGTCTGTCTGTCTGTCTGTCTGTCT